>OMLC01042380.1:0-10932 GCA_900302585.1 Regalecus glesne
TTTTTTTGGGGTGCTATTTCAAGACCATGAAGATCAGGTGATTACTTCCCAAGATCCTGCCTTATACATAGCATTTTTTTAATATAAACCTTCATTCATAGTAAATGTCTTGATGCATGCTCAATAATCCAGGTATGGAAATCACAAAAAGAGGGGAATCAGTTCAACTGGATCAGAAGTTTATTAAGAAACGTTTTGTCACCTGGTGAGTGACGAAACGTTTCTTAATAAACTTCTGATCCAGTTGAACTGATTCACCTCTTTTTGTGATCCATAGTAAACATTTAGTTAATGATGCCCCTTCTCAGGTGGGAAGCTTTCAAGGCCATGGTGGGGGAGAAGAAGAGGAAAGTGGATTCAGCTGTCAGCCTTCACAACTACGGGCTAGAGTGTGATGAGACGGAGTCCTGGATCAAAGAAAAGACACGGATCATTGAATCCACGCAGGATCTGGGCAATGACCTGGCAGCCGTCATGACCATCCAACGGAAACTGTTTGGTATGGAGAGAGATTTGGCTGCCATCGATACCAAGCTCACTTTCCTGAGGAGGGAGGCGGACCAGCTGGCCATGGACCACCCAGAGAATGCATCTGAGATCCTGGCCTGCAAGGGGGAGCTGGATACTGCCTGGGACACTCTGAAAAAGACCCTGAAGAATAGGGAGGACTCTCTTGGGGAGGTTAGTAAACTGCAAACCTTCCTCCAGGACTTGGATGACTTTCAGTCCTGGCTCTTCAAGACCCAAAAGGCGGTGGCATCAGAGGAAATGCCTACTACACTTCCAGAGGCAGAGGAGCAGCTTAATCTCCACGATGCCCTGCATGAAGATATAATCAACCATGAGGATGACTACCTTTGCGTGAAGGACACCGGTGCCCAGGTCACCAAGGATCAAGAGGATGACCCGCAGTATCAGCAGTTAGATAAGAGGCTGAAGGGTTTGGACCGTGGCTGGTACGAGCTCCAGAAGATGTGGGACAGCCGCAAGAATTTTCTGGACCAGGGCCTGGGTTTCCAGCAGTTCATGAGGGATGCCAAGGCTGCAGAGGGCATCCTTAATAACCAGGTGAATATGATTATCTCCCCTGTTTCCTCCATTTTTTTGTCCCAAATGGATATTAAGGGACTTGAACTTTCAACCTTCCAATTGCCAGACGACCGCTCTACCCACTGAGCCATGCCGCCCCTCCCCCTGAACTACTGCATCCTTATTATCTATGCGCTTGCGTGAGAGTGCACGCACACACACACACACAAATGAAAGCTCTTTTAAGTGCCTTTTACTCATTTATTATCAATATTTTATGGCAGCGGCATAGCTCGATGGTCATCTGGTAATTGGAAGGCTACAGATTCGATCCCCGGTCTTGCAGGAAGAGTGTCAAGGTGTCCTTGAGCAAGACACTGAACCCCTAACTCCTCCCCTAGCGCCTTATACTGCTCCTATACAATTGGATGGGTTAAAATGCAAAGAACTCCAAATTTCCCGTTGTGGGACTGATAAGTGAATCTATATCTATTTACAGCTTCTCGCTATCCAGTATACCCATGAGTTTTGAACAAATACAGCGGCTCTGATTGCAAGTCAGAAGTAATGCACTTTGGCTTAATGCATCACTTTGTTCTTTTAAAGATAGATCAAGTTCACCTATAAACCCCCCCTCCACCAAAGAAAATAAAATAATAACTATTATTTTCATCCTCTATCTGTAACTGCAACATGAAGCACGAAAAGTGCAATGCTATTCAATAGCATACTGTAGCAAAGAATGTAGCACAGTGGGTTACTGTACTGCATTTTTGCCAAATAGCCAAGCACATTGCCTGAATGTTTGAGCTTTTGCTCAGGAAAGAAGACAGTTTCAGATTGTTCACACTAAGCCTATGTGGGTTACTCACTTCCAGGAGTACATCTTGGCTCACATCGACAAGCCTGACACTCTGGATGGGGCAGAGAAGGCTCTCAAGAAGCATGAGGACTTTGTGAGCACCATGGAAGCTAACGAGGAGAAGATTGACGGTACTCTGCAGGCGGGACAAAGACTGGTGGACAGTAATAACCTTTACTCTGGGAAAGTCCAAGAGAAAATGGAGTCCATCCAAAACAGGTCAGTTACAGCTATTTTTATTCTTTTTTGTTCTATGGAGTTAAGCATTAGTGGAAGAACAACTAAATAATGGTACATTCTGATGCTGTGCAAGAGTTATGGAATAGTTGTTGTGACCAGTCTGGCTATTTGTCCTTCGATTATCATCTTGACAGGATCTCTACCAGGAGTTCTATTGAGTTTAACTAAACTTTGACTTGGCTGGTTATGACGATCTCTACAAAACAATAATTTGTAGTCTTTCTCTTAATAGTTATTTTCTTCTGTGTCCATTAACATATAGAATCTATCCACTGGGGTCTGGAAAACATATTGGCATAAATCTGTCGTTTCACTGGCTCATTTCATTCCAATCTTCCCCTAGGACCCCTTACCCTGATGGACTCTGTAACATTCTTAGTGCTATAGGATTATTTTCACTGATGTTATAGTAGCAAACGCAAAAGTCTGAGTCAATCAACCAGTTCCCCTTCTACTGGGGAGACAGCTTCCGTAGCATTTTTGGTTTTACTGTATGGTAAGGACATGAGGTCAGCGGAGGCAATTGAGGTAGAGTGTCACCTGTCATCATGAAAAGTAAAAAACAAATAACATAAAATGAAATAAATATTTCTATTTCTCTATTGATCTGTGCTATGAATATGATTTCTGTGTGATTCCAATCATCTCATTTTTTATAATCAAAATCACTGAATCGGCATATTTCCTGTTCAAAACGAGAGGATATACGTGAGGTGAGGCAGTGATGAGCTGAGCCTTATCTCAGATTGTGCAATCCCTCACAAACTCGGTTGAGCGGGTGCCTTTTGCTTTCTCACTGTCACCAATGTAATATTTGAAGACACTTCTATTATATGCCCCCACTTTCCACAGAATACTTAAGGTATTTCACGTATGTGTACAACATATTTATTCTTGCTGATCTGACATAAAACCCACACTGAAAAGCACTAGGGGAGGGTAACAGTACGTCTGCCTCACTGAAGGGGGTGTGTGAGAGCCCACATGTTCACGGTTACCTTGCTGTTGCTCTTCTATTCAAAGAGGCAATCGCCAATATGCTAGCTAAAAAAATATCAAAATTCAAACTCACTAGAACAGACTGTTTTGTTTTGTTGTTTTTAAGTCAATGCCTCACCTGCCACAAACCTCATCACACGTCACTGTCTATGGTAAGAGTAATAGTAGCGCAGAGTCATAAGTATAAGCAATTAGCATTGGAAAGCGCTTTCTGATTAAATCCAGCCAGCCGGTTTGAGAGACAGGCACCTTCAAAAGTTGATATTGATTTTAGAGTGAGAGCCTAGTGAGCCAGATCCCATGCTAGGATTGCTGCTTTGACCAACTTTGTCAGGTGTCTTCTGTTTGGAGCTTATGCTGTTACCACAGTGCATGGATTCATTGGCTTAACTTAGTTGTACCAATACTACCATGGATATCACAGCACCTATGAATGAGAGCTTGAATTAAATCCATATCAGGATATGCAGGGTGGAGAAAAGATGGATTGAATGCAAATTTACTATTTGACATCTTTATGTTTAACTTTGTGTTTAATTTGTAGGCATGATGCCAATAAAAGAAGAGCACAGGATGTTTCTGGGAAACTCAAGGATAACCATGAACTCCAGCACTTCCTACAGAACACTCAGGATGTAAGTTAACTGTGTGCCTATTTGCTGTTAATGGTACAACCCTGAAGATGTCCCTTCAAATTGATATATTTCCAAAGAATTTCCCTCTTTGTTGTATTAAAGACAACAACTAGCCCACAAATATCACAAAAAAGAGGTTAATCGGTTTGACTGGACCTTAAGTTTATTAAGAAACCTTTCGTCACTCAAACAGGTGACATCTTCAGTCTGAGCAGACTGCAGGCATTCCCACCCGTGGATTGGGGAATATTTGCAATCCCGGCATTGTAAGACGATGACGGACTCTTGACATAAATGCGCTCTTTAACCCCCCTTTCAAACCAGCGTTCCTCCCTATCAAGGATCTGAACATCATAATCTTGAATAACTGGCCACTAGACTGTAGATGGGTGTAGACACAGAGTCCTGACCTAACATGTTGGCTCTCCTGTGTTGTTCCATCCTCTTGGCCAGCATGTTTGGTCTTCCTGATTGATGTACAAGTCACTGCAGTCCTCCTGGCAAAGGGGGGTTAATAGTCAGAAGATTAGTGGTTAAATCCCCAGTTCCTTCAGATAGCATGTTGAATTGTCCTTGAGCAAGGCATAATTTGCTTGGGACAACAGATGAAAATTAGCCTGGTTGCTAAATCCGGCATATCTAAATTCTAAATGTTAATTAATGTGCACTGGTCCTATCAAGGGGATTATTACTATTATAATATAATTATTATTCAAAACTTGACATCACAGTGTGTTTTCTTGAAATCTGGCGATCATTGAAGTAATTTTTGCCCTACGCACTGCCTTGTGTGCTGAACAACAGCTTTTGATAACACCCTGTAAGACTCTAAATCTCCATTCATTGGGACAGCGGTGTTCTCATTTGTCTGGCTGATATTCACTTTCCTACAGATTAAGTCCTGCAAATACAAAACCACCTCAGTAAATAATTCATTCTGTCCAATTTGAGAGAAATTTGTAATTGATCCAAGCACTACGTTCAGCAGTAAATCATTTTAGTGCATATTTCATCTTTATGGTGTTTAGATGCCAGATGCCAATTTATTTTTTCTCCTCAATGGGAGAATGCAAATGCAGTCAAGTGAGTCTTTCACATGCTGTGTTATGTTTCTGTCCATTTTTCAGCTGACTCTATGGATCAACGAGAAGATGCTGACGGCTCAGGACACATCATATGATGAGGCCAGGAACCTGCACAGCAAGTGGCTGAAACACCAGGCCTTCATGGCTGAGCTGGCCTCCAACAAAGACTGGCTCAACAAAATAGACCAGGTCAATATATAGTGTGTGTATGTGTCAGTGTTAAGGGGCACGGGAGTATCCTCATGAAGAATCAAGTGCTATGACACACTATTACTTACAGTCCTTGTTGTATCAGCCTCTGGGAGATATTAACCCCCACTCCCTTTAGAATTTATAGAAAGCTACATGAGGCTGGAACATGGGATGTATATAGGAAAGTTAACTCTTCTTTTAATACACATGCTGATTCAAATGCATTGCAACTACCCTTCAATCATCCTGCGTCATACCAAGTTTGGATCCTGGCCTATAGTCTAAGATCTAAGGTTTTATTTCTGTGCATTAAGGACACTGGTATTAATCATGATATCTACAAGTAATGGGTATGTTTTGAGGGACAATAGATAACAGAAGTTCTTGGTAGGCAATTCCACTGACCACACACTTTGTTTACTCTGTACTTTTACAGGAAGGCCAGGTGCTGATGGAGTCCAAGCCTGAATTTGAGCCTATTGTGACAGAACGTCTGGCCAAGCTCCATGAGCTGTGGGACAAACTGGAGGACACCACCCAGGATAAGGCCCGCCTGCTGTTCGACGCGAACCGCTCTGAGCTGTTTGAGCAGAGGCTCACAGACATGAAGAAATGGCAACGTGAGCTGCAGCAGCAGTTACAGAGCGGCGACGAGGACATCAATGACCTGACCAAGGCCAACATCCTGCTCAAGAAGCACCAGGTATAATTTGCTTGTGTGCTCATTGCCCATTGTGTTTGATTCTTCTGCATGGGTTCCTGCTCAGACCATTTCACATGTAAATGGAAGTTTAAAATTTGAATTTCATACAATTTGGTTCCTTTTAAGTTGGTGCTTTGGAGATGTATCAATGCTTTGAGACTTTTTATGTGTGTACTTTATGTCAGAATAAAATTGATACCATAAGAGATATTAAATAATCTTTGAATTAGAAATCACTTCAGCAAAGTGAGAAACAGCGGTGACATTGTCAAACATAGTTAAAAGCTTTCTTTTTTTGTCCTACTCTCATCAGAGTATGAATGTAGGAATAGTGTGAAACATTTATACCCATGTGCGGGTCGAAACCAAGGAGAGACCCACGCATCTGACTGGCAGCAGCCAATCAGTGCTGTTTAACCTCTCACATTGTTGAAGAGTCCAAGTGAAGAAACAAGTTCCCTTTTTTCTGCACATAATCGGGTTCCTGGTTCTAATGTAGACAGACCCAAATCTCTTAAATGAAAAGACAACTTAGCCTGACCAATGAGTATATATGGATGTCACTGTACATTTTAGCACACACACACACACACTGGGTTTTTAACGTGTTTTTTCAGTCAAAAAACAGGCTCAACAAGAGGAGAGCCTCCCTGAGCCTGCAGGAGATATAGTGCCATAAACACCTAAACAAATTGTAACCTGGCAACAGGCCAACACTGATTGGAAAATCCAGTGTGCTAAAAAGTATAGTGACGTTTCCAAATAATTGGTCAGGCATGGTTGGCATTTCATTTAGTTTTGGAGTCTTTCTCCATTAGAACCTGGAAACCAGGTCCCCTGCAGACAAAAGGAGTTCGTTTTTTTTCACTTGGATTCCTCAACAGTGGCTCAGTAGGTAGAGCACATGCCTGGGAGTCGGGCGTTGTGGGAGGGTATCCCGCCATGTAGCTCGGTAAATGTGAGGCTTTCATTGTAGAGTGCTCTCAAAACGCTCTGCAATGCAAGCCTCTCATTCAAGCGCTTTGAGAGAAACTAGAAAACCGTGATCTAAGAACAAGTCCATGTACCATTTAACAGTGTGCAAGGGTGAACAGCGCTGATTGGCTACTATCAGTCAGATGCATAGATCTCCTGGGTTTCGACCTACACGTGTGTATGAGCGTTTCACACAATTCGGTCACTATTCCTGCGTTCATACTCTGAGGAGTATGAATGTACGAAAAACACTTTCAAGAATGGTTAACAATGTCTCTGCTATTTCTTGCTCTGCTGAAGTTTTGCTGAACGCATCAACTACTCAAATAGTAATGACTTCATTAATGTAATGGTGGGGAAATAAGCCAGTAAAGTAAACAACTACCAGTGTAAAGTTGTTTTTTATGATCTTTTTAGATCAAGGGGCGGTATTGCTCAGGGTGTAGGATTGTTATTTGGCAGTTGGAAAATTGGTGGTTCAATTCCCGGTTCCTACAGAAAGCATGTTGAAGTGTCTTGACGCTTGCTCATTTTGAAGTGTTCTTTAGAAAGACACTGAAATATTATTTGCTTGGGACAAGAGATGA
This sequence comes from Regalecus glesne, assembly GCA_900302585.1. Taxonomy (NCBI): domain Eukaryota; kingdom Metazoa; phylum Chordata; class Actinopteri; order Lampriformes; family Regalecidae; genus Regalecus; species Regalecus glesne. Next base: position 7,308 of record OMLC01042380.1, read on the forward strand.
AAATTAGCCTGGTGGCTAAATCTGCTGTATTTATATTCTAAATATATATTAATAAGCAATCTCCCTATAAAAGGAGATTGTTGTTCAATAAAAAAAGAGGAAAGACATAGTCACGTTTTTCTCCAACATGGGTCAAAATTGTTGGAATGAGCTTCCATTAGAGCTCAAGACTCACTTCATTCAAGAAAGGCTGGAAAAAAAATTCTTTTTCAGGTTGATGATCCCTAAAGCATGGCTGTCACACAGATTTGTGGTATTATCAAGCTAATTTGTGATCCCCTGTTACTGGCATCACTGTTGGTGACCTACCTGTTGATATAGCATACACTCTTGGCTGTGACTTTACCATTGCATTATTATTCCTATTTAATTCTATCAAATGACTGTAGGCTATCACATGAATATGTCTGCTAATGGCTGGCTCTGTTTGTAAGTAGCTTTAGATAAAAGTGTCTACTAAATTAGAAAATTTTAAATGGAAATGTACATTTTCACGAGTTGTAACTTCCATCACATTCACTGTACCTTTCGTAATGTAGTACTCTATATGATTTGTACCATAAAAATAGATAGAAGCTTTAAAAAGCTAGAAAACTAAATCTATTTCTCTTGCGAAGAAGGAGGTAAACAGAGTTTAGGTGGGCTTTACCTTGTGGTACCTCCTGTGTAGACTTTTGAATGGTTACTCATCATGTCTTCTATTCAACTCTCCTTGTAAAAGGTGGTAGAGAACCAGGTGCGTGATCGGGCATGGGAGTTGGAGGAGTTCCAGAAGGCAGTGCAGAAGCATGGGGGAAGCAGGGAGGACCACCCAGAGCTGGAGGCCGAGCTGCAGGGCCTGGAAGAGGCATTCCAGCAGCTTATGACGCCCCTAGCCAAGCGCAAGGCCAAGCTGGAGGGCGCCAAGGCCATCCATCAGTTCTACAGGGACTTAGCTGATGAGCTGGTGAGGACAAGCCTTTTTTTATTAGAAACTAAAAAAATCTGTAAGATGTCTTAATGGCTCAAACATCTGCAAAAACAGCATTCTGGGTCTGAATTTTGTCATAGATACTGTATTCATTCAGTCACCTCTCCTACCCTTCTTCTCAATCAGTCTTCCTTTCTGTCTACATAAAACAAAAATTCCCCAAAAACTTCTCAAAAAGATTTGACTGCAATTCTTGTGGTGTAAATCTGAAAAAAAGGTTTCCGATCCAGAACGAACTGTGTAAGATTATAGGTATAATATTGTTTGAGACTATGGGTCTTACTTCAAGAAATCTTACCTTACTGCATTGGCAGATTATTTTACTTTTTTGGGGGGGTTGTGCTTGAATATGCCAAATCTTGTCAAGGGTTCAATAAACATCTTTGCAGTGACTCCTACTCTTAATGATTGATAACCACAGAATGGTTGTTTTTTAGTGCTTTGAGTCATAATGCTAACCAATTTTATTTTGGGAACATTCAAGGACAAATTGCAGGACTTTCTTTTTCCTCTGAAGTTGGTTTGTAACATTTTGATATGGATTTTCTCAGCCATAGAACCGACTCGGTGTCAGAACTGAGTGCATTAATATTAGAACTATTGAAATGAGCTAACCGAGGGAGATCTAGAGATGTGTGTAGGGGGTGGCAGGTTAAAGGGGTCTGTTTTTAGTCATCATGCATCTGTAACAATTTTAGAGAAGGGGTAAGGAAGGGAGTCATTATCATACAAGGATCAACTTCTTATTTTCCACCTGTGTATTTTTCTCCACCCCCTTTCTCTTTCTTAGCTCTGGATAGAAGAAAGGCTGCCCCTTGCAATCTCAGAGGAGCACGGCCACAATCTCCAAACTGTACAAATGTTGATAAAGAAGAACCAGGTAACCAATCAGAGGAGAGAATAGAAGAAGCTTAGCTGTGGTCTCGGTCAGTGGGATCAGTTTATCTTATTCGGGTCAGGTCCGTGAATCAAACATGTTTTTATATCTTTTTTGGGGACTGGTGAGATTATCTTGATTTAAAGCAAAAAAATGTATATCAGATTTACATATTTAATCTTAAATCAATGATTTCTCCAATCTGCTCCGAGAACTACAGCCATTGTCACTTGTGTGTTTTCAGCTCAGGAATGAGATGTTCCCACGCTTGTAAAAAAGGGAATCGTCAGACCAACGCTAACACAGACAATCTAATGTCTTGCAAAACACATCACACTTTATGGGATCACTGTTGTACTGTTCAAGAATTTGTAGATTACAGAAGCATCATCACATTGTCATCAGATGTCAATCTTTATTCTTACTTGAGTAGGAACACGTTTACCATGCCATACCGTGCCAGTGTTCATTGAAACCAGTCAGAAATTTGAGCGACATTATATGGAGAGCATCTCCGACCATGTTGGTATAACCTGATTCCACAGTGAATAAAATAACCATTTAAAAATGTAGGAAAATCCTGAATTTCAGGTTTAATGGTTGCTATCACCTTTGAACAGTGAGGTAAACTCCAGAATTAAACTTAAGACCTAAGCAAACAGAGTTGAGACAAGTTAACATTGGGTTTTGTCCCTGCAGGCATCTACTTTAAACCCCTTTTCTTCCCTCCTGTCTATCTGTCAGACTTTAAGTCAAGAAGCATAACCAGACTACAGTAAAGATAGAGAACCACAACACCATATTGCTCTAACACAAAGACCCACGTATAAAAAACACCAACCTTTTCTGATCCCTCCTTGAATAGACACTACAGAAGGAGATAGAAGGGCACCAGCCACGTATCGATGAAGTATTGGAGCGAGGGAGGAGAATGGCAACTGCTGCCAGGGCAGAGGATGGTCCTGAGGCTGAGCGGATCATGGACCAGGTCAAGGAGCTGGAGGAGGCGTGGTTGCAGCTGCAGGGGGAGATGGACAAGCGGAGAGACAGGCTCAATGCCTCCAACATAGCCCAGCATTATTACAATGACGCAGATGAGGTTGAGGCCTGGATAGGAGAGCAGGAGCTGTACATGATCGCCGATGAGAAGGCGAAGGTATGGGAGCAGAGGACATACGGCACACGCTGAATGTCTTAATTCACTCAGAGAATTAGCTGCAGATGTTACAGTGCTGTATCCCTAAAGAGCCATTATATGGATCATTAATCCTAAACAAGCCGTGCCATAAGAAATAAATGGGATTGCACGCGTTAATATGATTACATTGTTTTGTCTGTCTTCACTTAAAGTGACATTGTTTTCATAAATGTCGTCCTCCTTTGGGAGAGGATATCAAGTTTTCAAGAATTGATTTCTTTCCTTTCTTTTCTTTCCCCTCTTCCTTCTGTTTTTCTTGTTTTTGCCAACCCTTGTTATCTTATATCTCTTCTCCCCTCTCTTATATACCCCCCTCCCTCCAGGATGAGCAGAGTGCCATGTTGATGCTGAAGCGTCACATGATCCTGAAACAGGCGGTGGATGACTATGGAGACTCAATCCAGAAGCTAGCTGACCGTGCCCAGAAGATGCTAGGTGAAGACCACCCTGATGGGTGAGTGTTATGATTCTCCACCATGCATCGAGTGTAAAAAAAATCATGACCAATAACCCTGCAATGAGGCAAGTTCTCATAATGTTCGTTCTAAGTACATAGTTTTCAATTAAGGTAGTCATATAT
>OMLC01042382.1:0-24687 GCA_900302585.1 Regalecus glesne
GTCTGTATTTCACAGGAGTTATGTCATGGGGATTTATTTTGCACTTTACGGATTTTCAAAAAATATGATGGGTTTATGAGGACCTTTTCGGCACTTTCAATTTTTTTGTGGCAATCTCAATACATGGAGCATTTCACTGTCAAAATATGAATTAAAAAAAGGACTTTACATCCTTTGGGTAGGTCAGATGTTGAAGATCTGTTGTTGCTCACAGTCCTTTTAACATCAAGAGTTCTCTGACCCATCAGGGCTGCGGTAGCTCAGTGGTGGAGTGTGGGCTTCAGCAAATGACAAGACAGGCATCGCAGGTTTGATCCCACCAGGAGGCATCATGAGGAGCATGCGGACCTAATCCCCCAAGCTCCATCTAGGTCCGTGTCCACCCCCACAATGTGGGGCTCATCATTATGGATCTATCCTCACTAGTTTTATCCTTTTACAAACAAGCTGTAATTTCCTATTCAAATTAATACCTTGTTAAAATGAACCCCAAATCTAAACCCCGAATCCCCACATATGTGAACAGGGCCCTTTGGCTATAAACGGTTTGTATATGATCCTCTAAGAGTTTGTCTCGATTGGAGATCACACTTGTGGACCGATTTCAATGGTCAACTTCATGTTTGCTCAAAATGTCCAACATGTCACATATTAACTAGCCGTGATGTCACAAGGTGATCGATTTTCACCCATAGATATTTCACAAACCCTCATGAACTCTACACCATTTGAATTCTGATGCATTCTGTCAATGGGTTCATGGTGTTGAATTCACTCCATCATCCCCTGTTGAATTCCTAAGTGTTGTTATCTGGTACTTTTAGGAGAGGAATAGCGGACGATCATCCGCATCTATCCGCAATCCAGCTCTCCTGCTTGGGTAACTAGAATTTGGTTCAACACAGGTAAGTATTTTGAGTTTTCCTCAAATGTAAATTGCCATTCAGGACATCTTTATTGATTTGAATGCTTAGTTTGTGTTGGAAAGTTTTGTCAGTGTCCTCTCTGGTCCTTTGGCATAAGGACACCGACCGGCAGACTATATTAGAGGATGATGAATGGCAAATTTCTCCATTCTTCATGAGAATATCATTCGTTCGACTCCATGACTAAAACTCATACTTTCATCCTGCACTTTAAATTGCCTTTCTCCATATTTTGATGGACAGCAACATGTGATGAAGGTCAGGAAAAACGTAAATAATATGTTATTTCATCGCCTGCCTCTGCAGGAGCCCAGGGAGGAGTTTCCTCACCTGATTCTGGACTAACTGCTGCTATTTTGAGGGACACTGAGAACATCCATTACTGCTGAATGTGCACATGCACGTGCACATCTGTGTGTGATATACACAACGCAGGTCAAACTGGGTTACCTGAGTGAGAGGACAGAGTAAAGCCAACACACCTGCTAACCACAAAGAAAGTCCCCCTCAAAAGCCCCCATAACTCCTCCTGCTGCCTGTTTCCAGTCAGAGCTCATATTAACACACACACACACACACACATATAAGTATTGGGATTCATACCCTCATCTGTGAAGATGTCGATGATATTCCCTCGTCTTCGGCCCTTGATGAATCACTTCCTGCCTCCGAGGCAGCTGGGGACAGGGGGCCCAAAGATACAGGCCACTGTGAGGATGAGGGGTACAATGCCTTCCCAGAATCCCCTTCGGGAGGCCCTCAGTTTTCAAGACCCCAGTGCCTTCCGGATGAAGAGTCTGGGGGAGCTGCTCCGTGCCCTGGGAGTTTTCCGCCTCTGCTCCTTCCCTGTCCTCGTAAACAACTGTGGGAAGGTAAGCGTGTGTTTCTGTTATTGTGTGGGTGTGTGTGGAAGGGGGATGAAGAAAACAGAAGACGTCCAAGTTCATTTTAAGTAGCTGATGAAGTAGTTGAAGTTCAGTAGTTGAAGTTGTTCATGAAGTAGTGGACCTGAGTAACTTCCAATAGATCTACCTTCCATCTGCCTCCTCCATCTCTCTTCTCCTGCGTCTGTTTCTCTATCAGTTGATGTCTGTGGCGAGGACTCTGCTGGGACGGAGGGTGTTTTCCGTGGTCCTGCGGGCCTCTGTATATTCCCAGTTTGTGGCTGGGGAGAACGAAAGTGAGATCACCCAGTCCATAGAGAAGATGAGGTGTCTGGGACTGAGGCCCATGCTGGCAGTGCCTATAGAGGAGGACCTGGGTGAGACCAACGGGTATGGCAACACCTGGCTCCATAGCCTTCGCTAAGGTTTGAATTGTAATTTAAATGTGATGGAAAATGAATAACCAAATCAATGACCTGAACAACAACCATATACAGACATTATGAGTTATTATAAAAAGTTACCATGAAGGATATTAAAGAGGTATCATTCCTATAGATAGTGAATGAAATAAAAAGAGATATGGAGGGAGTGTCGTGGTAGAACGAGCACTCTGGAAACTAACAAGCCAGATGCTAAGGGTTCGAACCCACCACGGGACATCATAACACCACTGCCCTCTCCCCTCGTCCACATTCTCCTAAAAAAAATCACATCCCACAATTACTCCATCCCGCAAAGTAAAGATAACCAGTTTGAGAGGAATACGTTGTTACCTCCACCAGTGAGAAGAGATACGAGGACAACATGGTGGCCATGTTGGAATGTGTGCGCATTTCTCACAGCAACGCCAGCAGAAAAGATCCCATGATGCAGCTGAAGATCACAGCCCTGATCAGCCCGGAGCTTTGTGTGAGTCAGTTTTACCTCTCGCGTTCACCAGCACTTTCAGACAGACTGTATCTGATACGGGGAAATAGCCACAAAACATATTTAGCTTGAGCCGGTGATCCGTTCAGTAGGGAACCATCTCCACCTACTATCGAGCCAGTCACAGTACAGGTTATTGAGTTAAATAACTCAAACATTAGGAAACTTATAGTTTGGGTCATACCTGAGTAGAGTGAGCTGAGCATATTTCAGAATATATGATGTCCAAACTGAAGCTGCTCTTCATTTTTTAAACCTCAATTTGCTTCTGATGATTGAAACTTTACAAGCCGGGTCCATCATGGGTCACATGGCAATCAGGGCTAATCTCTGTACGTTCATGTTTATGTGACTTAGACTATCTGTATTCTATCTGTGTTAAGGTTAAACTCACCTCACTGCTCGCCAAACAACAAGACGTCTACAGTCTGGATCTGCTGGTCCAGGCCATGAATGGGGAGGTAAGCCTAGCATCCAAAAAAACACTCCCCTAAAGATACACATATATTAGTGATGTTATTTAAGCCTTTCCCTATTGTGTCTCTACCAGCCAATCATCTTCCCCGGTTTGACAGCAAATGAGAACGGCCACTTCCTGTGTGGCCTGCAGAGGCTCAACAAAATAGCAGAGGTACAGCTGTTAGGATTCACGGCTAAGTCTTAATCTGTTTAATAGTACCATTATCAAACCATGTCATGTGAAATTATTCATGCTGTGTTAGAGCAGAAAACAATTTTGGGCTTACATGTCCTGCTTTGAAGGCCAGCGCCAAGAAGGTCCGAGTCCTGGTGGACGCAGAGTACACATACATGAACCCCGCCCTCTCCATCGTCACCATGGCGATGATGAAGAAATTCAACCAAGATGGCGCCTGGATCTGGAACACGTATCAGTGCTACCTACAGGTAGCTTTTCACTCTTTGATATGCCAATTCGTGAATTCAATTTTGGTTTGAGTTCATCTCTGTTGAGTAGTGTTTCTGGGCATGGTGGCGAAGTTAGGGTTACACTAGACCGGCACTACGGCAGCCTTTCTCGACAAGGCTGGGTGTAACTGAGTCACCGCCTCCTCGGGCAGTCACTTGTCTATTTTGATTTGTTGCTGTAATTCAAATACTGATCCATAGAGAGCAACTTTCAGCATTTAACACGCTCTCATTTGTCTGTCTAACCTTCTGTCAGGAGTCCAGGTCTTTACTACAGGAGGCCTTGCATCTGTCCAAGACTCAGTCCTTCTGCCTGGGAGTGAAGCTGGTGAGAGGAGCCTACATGGACAAAGAGAGAAAGCTGGCTGAGAAGGAAGGTCGCCTGGACCCCATCCACCAGAGCTGGGAAGACACTAATAACAGGTGACTGAATCAAACTGTGATGAGCCAAAAAATGACTGCAGGTTTATCCTCTTCCTGTGTGCACCACCATATACAAACCCTAAACCCATCCATTCACATGGTATCTGAAGTGTTTTCCATTAAGAACCAAGGTGTGGTGAGAAGGTTCGATGGACCATGAGGCAGTGGTCCTCCGACATTTTGGACTAAGCACCAATCCAAAGCATCCAAGCTCCCCCTAAAAGCCACCATCATATTGAAGAAATACAAAGAAGAATGTGGTGAGGGCGGACATACAGTTGCCCTTGTGACAGAGGAAGATGCAAAGGACAGGAAGAGATGGATAAGGATGATCCACTGCAGCGACCCCTAGTGGGAGCAGCTGGAGGTAATAGCAGTATAATTTCTGTCTCTCAACAGTTATAACGGCTCCCTGGAGGTCATGCTGGATGTCATCTCACAGAATCCTCAGCGGTACCGTCTCATCGTGGCCACGCATAACGAGGAATCGGTCCGACGAGCCGCCACACGGTGAGACCCATGTGATTTCCATTGCACCATCCCCAGTGTGTAGGAATTGTCATTTCCCTTCTCCAGCTAGGTGAGAAAAGGGTTGACACCAGGTCTCAGCACCGCAGAAGAGGAGATCCATACGCCTGGTGGACATCTGCACTGTACCGAGTTGATTCTGTAGCAGCTGATCTGTTCACTATAGTACGGTTCTGCTTCGTTTTTTAATGACAAGACAAATGGAAGCTCTCTCAGTTGTAGCCTGCATGTTATCAATGTGTATTTTATTTTACCAGACACTGCCACCAGCAAACATATTTACAGGTACTTACAAGTACTGAGTTCATGGTACTCGAAGTATATATGTATATATATATATATATATATAAACTTGAATTAATCTTTACAGTGTGCCACAGTTGAAGCAGTGTTTGTGGTTTTTCCCATCTTCAGGATGGCAGCCCTGGGGATTGATCAGGATGGTGGTTCAGTGTGCTTCGGTCAGCTGTTAGGAATGTGTGACCATGTTTCCCTCACCCTGGGTGAGCCTCCATGCAGCAACAGCCTCAACTCAGAGGCTTTCTTTTTTACCTGATCCCTCCTTTTATATACTGGTTGTAATCAGAAAAGGGCAGGTTGGAATTAATGGACCCTCTCACAGTTGACTCTCATCTCTATAGATCACAAAAACCTTTTCCACTTTTCTCAGACATTATTCTCTCATCCTCCCTCAGCTCAACAGGGTTACGCCGTCTACAAGTCAGTGCCGTACGGCTCAGTTGATGACACAGTGCCCTACCTGGTGCGTCGGGCTCAGGAGAACCGCACCGTGCTCCAGGGCATCCGCAAGGAGAAAGACCTCCTGACACAGGAGCTATGGAGGCGGATCCGCACAGGCCTGAGAGGGGTGAGATAGGAGCAGTGGGTGAGGTAGGGGGAGGGGAGGTAGGGCCTCCAGGAGAGAGTGAAGACAGGGGGTCTTTTGAAATGGGGATTATGGGAAAAGATGTTTAGATGGGTAGGAAGGAAATCCATCTGATGCTGGTAAGGGACGGTTTAAGGTTATTTGTGACTTTAAGGATGCGTACACATCATTTTTATAAGATTTTAAAGTGAATATTTTGGGGGTACTTTTTTGACCATTTATATTAGTTTCAGATCATTGGATTTGTGCACAGAAAGTAACATTGAGAACACTTACCAGTCATTTTGTATCACATTATGATTCTGCTATACTTACTTCTTACTCTTATCCCATCCCCCATTTATCAGGGGTCATTGCAGCAGATTTTATAGTTTCCATTGATATTTTGTGAGGACATCCACGATGATGGTCTTATGAACTTGTCAATCTGCATACTGATTTGGATTTTCTTTTTACATTGGATGCAGATTCTGCTATGCTTACATCACTAGTAAAATACTTTACTACAGCACCTTTACTTCAAAAGAAAACCAGATGTTCTGTTACTAATTCTCCCTTTTATTTTCATAGATGTGAATCGTGTCTGAGTCTTTCTCTCAATAATCAAAGATGACAGTTATAAGTATGAGGAAGGAGATACACTCAAGTATGAACATCTGTCCTGTTGTTTTGACCCAGATGTGATGTTTTCATCACAGCACTTTAGAGGACATATACCAGTGTTGTTGGTTTATATCTTTCTTTTCTAAAGTGCCAGTTGTTCAGTACATGTTCAATAAACACTCACCTCTATCAATGAATATTTACCATTTTATTTTTTTCATATTGAGGATCTAGGGTTGATGGGTAGCATAGATCTCCAGCTCCGATGTTTTCATCCGGGTCCATGAGGTCCTACAATACTCCTGGTGTTGGGGTCTTCCCAGTTAGTCCACTGTGTACACCAGTTATACCAGACCTAAGACCGCCCAGATGGGAGGCTGGAATAAATAGAGCAGCGGAGTGTGATGAGCTTCCACTTACACCGCATGGCGGTGCAGCCGGTTAGTGCTGTTACCCGACAGGAACCTCTTTGTTCGAATCCTGTCCCACACCCTCTCTGTGTGGTTTGCATGATCTTCGTGTGTCTGCGTGGGTTTCCTCCCACCATCACAGAGAAGTGCTGATGAAATATGTCCAATTTTGACAAATCGTGGAGTTTATTTAAATTTAGAGTGAATCTGTTTTCATTACTAGTGCAGTGGGTTTGGGTGTAAGAAGGTTGGGAGTGATGAAGAGGTACAGGATTAGGAAAGAGTATATTAGAGGGACAACTCAGGTTGGACAGTAAGGGGAAAAAAAGCATGAGGCCAGACTGAGATGGTTTGGACATGTGTGGAGGAGAGATGCTGGTATACTGGGAGAAGGATGCTGGTATACTGGGAGAAGGATGCTGAATATGGAGATGCCAGGGAAGAGAAGAAGAGGAAGACCAAAGAGGAGGTTTATGATGTGGTGAGGGAGTACATGCAGGTGGCTGGTGTGACAGAGGAAGATGTAGAGGACAGGAAGAGATGGAGATGATGATCTGCTGTGGCAACCCCACTTCCTTGGGTCCTCAGCAATACACCCACCAAGTGTCAAGTCGATTGGAGGAGAAATAGAGAATTGAGATCGTTTAGAAAATTGCATGTGACATACAGATTCCTCCAATTTTAGTTAGATGAACAACAGATGAACCAACTTTCACAGAAAAGACAAACAAGTTCTTAAGAAGAATCACAGACATGTAAAATAACTGATGTTGACAAATATTTATTTGACCAGGCTATCAATGACAATATTCCACCTTATAGCCTAATGCCGCCAAACTGAAATGACCTTTAATCACACAGCTATCTTAAAAAATTAGCCCCAAAAAACCTCAGGCTGAACAACTTGGGTAGGGTGGTGTAAAATATTTCACTAATCATCTGGTTTGAAGATGTCTGAGGTTCAGGTTGAGCAGTTTATTGTGATGAAGGGACCAGTAAGTAGACAGGAGGCTAGGTAGCGCAACCAGTTCGAATTAATGGAATGGAGATATGGGTGGAGGCTTCTCATCAGTAGTTGTTTTGATTCTGGTTTCTGTAGCCTCCTCGCTGATACCCGCCTTGCTTCTGCTGGTAACCTTTTTGGTCTACGGGAGGAAGAGAAAGAGAAGTGTTGATGAACATGACCAGCATTTAGATGTGGCTTTATTACTGTCCAGAAGGAAAATTTGAGTATAGTACAAGGACTGTTTGCTTTTAATAAACACCAATAAAATGAACTGGTTTGGTAGAACCACCAGACATCTACAGGAAAGCCAAGTTTATGTTCTGGAAACATAGACCCTGAGAAAGCCAGTGAGTGTAACATTATATGGCAATCTTCAACATTGTCTCCACTTGACCTGACATCTGAACTGAAGCCACTTTTGCCAAGCAACAAAAAATGAAGTGCTTTCCACTGTGGATGACAAATGTGTATGCATGGTTATGCACGCACACACACACACAGAAGCATTTCCACATACCTCTCTGGTAACCTTGTTTCTGCTGATAAGAACCTTTCTGGTCTGAAAGATTAAAAAAAAATCCATATTATTGCTGCATATAAAAACTAAAATGTCACTGTTGTGTACAATAACTAATTTTATTACTGTGAATAATAACTAAAGCCATGGTGGTTCAGCAAGAGTGCATGCCTCCAAGTCAGACGTTGTGGGTCTGATTCCATTGCAGGTCATCCAGCCTTGACCCCCCCCATGCTTGGTAAATGTGAGGCATACATTGTAAGGTGCTTTGAATGGTTTCTAGACTAGGAAAGGGTTATATAAGAATAAGTCAATTCATAATTTTTGTTGGTAACAGTATAAAAACTCATGCAAGTGTTGGGAAGCACATTATCACTAATAGCTCTATATTCAAGTCCAAAACATCAGTTACTTGTGGTAGCTATGGCGGTGGTTAATAACGATTTCAATGATGATCTATGGAAGTGACCTCACCTCTGTTGAAGTACCCTCCATACACGCCCTGCTTAAGGTCACAGACCCGCTCATTGTTCTCCACCAGTACTCCCAGTTTCTCAGCCAGCTGCAAGGCCAGGTTCTGCAGGGAAGTGGGCTCTGTACGGTGCATCACCACTGTCTGAGTAGGCTGGTCCAGAGATGCCTGGGAGGGGAGAGAGTCCGAATGGTCTTTTCTATCAAACTCCACATGGTTTAAATACTCATAAGGCCGTGAGGTGGACAGACAAAGCTGTTTACCATGAGCTCCTCATTGATGATCATTTTACTGATAATGCTGTGGACTGTGGCCAACTCCAATTCAAACATCTCAGATAGAATCTCCATGCTAGAAGACAAAAACATCACTTCAGCTCAAGCTTTAAAAAGCTCAGCACACCCAGAACAGATAAACAAACTTGATCTTGATCATCTGTGTGACCCCTGGCGCTTTGTGATGTGGATTTACCTGATGGAGTCGTAGACACTGCTGTAAGTAAAGAGGTATGTCCTCAGGGACTCCTCCTGGATCTTCCTACAAACACACATACACACCTTGAGAACAAACCTATAAGTCTTTACCAAAAAAAGTAATGCTCCAAGAACTAATGAGCCAGAGGTTGTGGGTCAAACCTTGGTTTTGATTAATAAGATTACAATGCCTAGGATCTTGGAAAGTATTGGGCCTTCCTTTCATATAAACAGGACTATCATTTTAACCTCATTGGTCGAGCTCTGGTTCTTTGAGAGGAATTAATATGACAGCGGTTTCCAACAGTGCAGGGGTGTATACATCTATCAATACAAATGATGTATCCATATTAACCTGACAAGCATCTCTCGAACCCGCTGGGTCTCTGGGAACAGGTCCCACACTTTGCTGTTCATCTTCTCATTGATGATGAAGGAGTGGCAGGTTCTCCAGTCACCCATCTTCATGGCCTTGCTGGCTGCCACCACGTGTTCCCTCATGCTCTCTGGAGGACCTGTGGAGTGGACAATAAGGAACTGTCAGCTTTCATCTACAGAGACAGGAAATCACCAGTCTGCCTCATCTCAGCTCACAGTCATTCAAGCTGTATTTGAATTATAAGGTCAGGTTGCCTCGATGCAACCCAAGTGTAACCCTTGTTTCTAAGAGTCAGTACCTAAAAGAGGTTGTCTCTCTCCCACCCTAAGCTGGTGGTGGAACTGTTTGCTGATCATGCGCCGGCGGGCATCAAACTCATGTGCAGCCATGTATGGGATTTCCAGTAGCATGGCGGACACCAGGTACACACATTCCAACAGCTCCAAGTTGATATGCATGTGGAATGGTACCTAAAGAGACAGTGACACCATCTGAGTCCTGCAAACATCCAGTATTTTCTCTCAGGGAGAGACCAGAATTGCTGTGAAGTACCAACAGTAACACGGCTGACAAACCATATCTGATCAAGGGAGCCGGACACACATCACACTCACCTGTCGCCTCTTTTCAATCTTCTCTTGCTCAGCATTGCGCTCCTGCATATTCCTCATGAGCAACCCCTGGCCTAAGAGCTCCTTGGCACGGCCCGACGACTGGATGTCCAACAAAGCATTATGGGCATCTTTGATCATGCCTTGACGGAAAGCACAGATACCAAGCTGGACCATGGTTCTGTTGTACAGGATCTGGATGAGAGATGGACCAACAGAGAAAGATGGAGAGGTAGAGAGGGAGGGAGAGATAGCCAGGGGGACAGATAATCAGAATGATAGCCTCCTTTTCGTAGATTTCTTCCTTTTTAGATGTGCAGGTTGACTTGCCCACTTCCTGTTTTCCTGTAAAGGTGTGATGTATAACTTCTAGTCTCCCCTCCATTTACCTGTACAGGTGGATCTGCGTGCTGGATGTTGTCTTGCAGGTGGCTCATCAGCATGAGGTCACGGGCCTGGTACCAGCGAGAGTGCAAGGCGTGGTGGTAAATGTGGCAGAGGATGGCACATGTGCGGATTCGGTCGGTTCTATCCTTTGCGTAGATGAATTTACATAGGCGATCCATGATCACGGCACTATCTTCGCCCTCACTCTCCTCCTGATCCTGCTCCGACTGGTTAAAAGACAACAGAGTAATAAACATTCACTACTCTTTCCTGTGAGTACACAAGTAATCTAGATTTCTCATTACTGCTTAATTGCATTAGTCATTTCTACCAATTTGCAATACAGTATAATAAGCTCCCTTTCCTCTCGCATCCTACCTTAGTCTCTCCCTGTAGGCCGAGGCTGCGGCGATGAGCCTTGTAGTCAAACTTGTAGTAGGTGTGCATGATGCGTCTCAAGTAGACACGGCAAATCTCCTCTGTGCTGCCTTTATTCTCTAGGTAGCTCAGAAGGCGGTCAATGACTCCACAGACTCGCCCCTCATCCTTCAGGTTGTCTACGTATTCTGAGAGGCACCGGAAGAAAAATGAGTAAGTGAATCAATCCGCGGTGGGCAAATTTAAAATATTGCCACCAATTCTGATCTCTGGAGTGGATGATTTGAGAAAGCTGCATTATGTTGAATGGCATGGGTTAGTGCCTGATAAGCATACTCTGGTTGAATACGTAACATTATCAGGTAGTAAGAAGGTACTATGGAGGTACCCAAGGGGTAAGGTGAAGTTTTGCTGACCTTGAGAGTGAGGGTCGGTGTTCTGCATGATTTTGGTGAATTCCTCATCCATCCTCTCTACCAGAGTCAAGATGCAGCCCCGCACCCTGAAAGGCTGAACACAAGAAAAACACCATGAGTTCATAACAAGTGACCATTCTCTTAATGAAGAACATACACATAAAAAAGAGTGCTGGAGTGTTTGAACCTGTGACCTTTCAGTTACAGAGCAGTCTCTCTAAACACCAGCCCCACCTGCTGCTCAAATAAACGTGATAGCAATAACAATAGTGATAACATGGTTGGATTTAGCACTTTATCAATAGAATTATAATAAACTCTTTACTTTTTTTGAATACTAGTTTGCTGGGCATTGTTTTTGCTCCATTGTCTGAGATTTTGACGCTTATACACTGCCATTGGGTGGCATCTACATGGATGAAGCACCAAAGCATTCACCACACACCAAGAGCGTAAGGCTGAGAGTGGAATTTAAATTTGCTGGTTCAGTAGAAAGGGATAATCAAGTGGCAAGCCAACCTCTTCACAAAAGGCTAAAGTAAGATCAAACCTCCGTTTAATGTCTCATCCAAAGAACTGCCCCTGTAATTGCAGTGTTTCTTGAGAGCATGTTTGGAGACGTGTTTCTGTCAGGCTGTGGACAGAGTGCCCTCTACTAGACAACACTTTTCAACTGTGATCTAATCGCTGGCTCATATTCACAACCTTCCTTCCACAAGTAAACAGCTTAGCTCATGTTACCAAAGTGATGGAATATAAACTCATATGAGGCAGAGGTGTGTGTGGTAACCTGGTCTGAGATGCCAAGATTCTCGCTGTCCTCTGCAATGTTCTCCCCGATGAAGATGTTGTTATTTTCAAACAGGATGTCCAGTAGCTCATCTATACAGTCCAGACACTTGATCCACATATCAGCCTAGATAGGGAGAAAGATAGAAAAACTGCGATTTCAACACTCCAGAGTATATTTCAGGTCTTGCCACGCATTCTTGCCAGGAGCATTTCATGCCTTCTTCATAATCTATTGCCAAATTTCAAAAAATCAATCCTCATTCCTTTTTGAATTATCATATTGTAATGAGTGTCTCAAGCTTTTTCTTTTGGCATATTTAGTAATCTTCAAACTCTCCGTGTAAATGTGACATGTAGGTCAGCACGTTTTTTATTCATTTCAATAAAATATTTGTCAATGTAACTATTATGTCATTCAATTAAATGCATTATCTTTTGTTTTAGAGAAGTGAAAGAAGTTGTTTTTTTCCCACTGTATTGTTGTATAGCAACCTATATTGCAATGCATAGCAGGGTTTTCACAATATGAAATCTTGTCTGTATCGTGCAACTCTAGCTCCTACCTTCATGAAAGCAGCCAGGTTAGGGTTGTAGTCATACAGAGAGGCAACAATGTTGAACTTGATCTTCACAAGTATCCCCTGGCCCAGGTTATTCTCTCCAGAAATGACTGCCAGAGCATGGAGCAGCTCAATCTGTCCAGCCCTGGAGTGAGAAAGGCAGAGAAGGCCTGAGGTATAAGGGCCAGGAAATAGTTTCTCATAATGGTTTCATTTTTACGTTTTAGCTTTGTTTTTGGAGGGATTCAAGGTTGTTACATAGTCTGCAAGTTAATGCCATTTTTAAATGAATATTGTGGTCTGAACTGTAGACACAGAAAAATTTAAAGGATTACTTTTTTGTAGGAATTAGTGTGCTGCAGTACACAGATGTGAACTGCCTGCTGGAGATCCAGCATGACAGCAGAGTATAATTTGGGCAGATGTTTTTGGCTTTAATGCAGCCTGTGAGAAGGACAACTAGATTCATAACAGTGTAGCTGATGTGCACATTGGCAACCACTGAAAGGTTAGTGCAGTGGTCAAGACAAGGAGGAATATATACATTAGCTTGTTTCTTGATTTGGTCTTTGGTGGAAATGCTCCCTTCAAAGAATGAAACGGAGATAGTGAAAGCATATCCTATACAATGGCAAATGTTTTACGTAAAACACATTAAATCTTTGGGCGTAGAGCTATATACTTTTCTAACCCATGTTACCTAACTTTACTACAGACCTGTCTAACTTGAGTTTTACCTGTCTGTGCCCTTCTTGCCTCTGGCCTGCAGGATCTCATTCAGTTTCTTAACCACCACTGCTGTGTTGATCTCAGTGCCTTTAGCAAACATTTTGGGTTTCTCCTGTTAACACACAAAAATATTCACAGTAATATTGTATATAATAAGTCTTATGAGTGACTTTAGGTGTTTCGTAAGGAAAATAACACTGAAAGAATCTATCCAGATTCTGGAGTTTAGAGGGAAAATGGGGATTCTGATCACTTCATAGAGGAAGAAATGTCTCAGCTGTGTCATCTTTTCTCACCTTGACCAGTGGGACTCCTCCTTTAACCTTCTCCCAGCCTCCCTCGCCCTCCTCTCCTGCTTCCTCCTCACCCTCCTCATCCAGACGCTCCTTCTTCTTATGCCTCTTCTTCCTCACATCCCTCTTCTTCTCACCGGTCTTTTCTCCTTCCTGGGTTCTGATAAAGTGAAGGGTATGGGGACAGAGGAAGACTATTAAAATCGATTACACAAGCAGGTGCACCTTTTCATTCACCTTCCTGTAACACATGCTTGGTTGTTATCCCTTTTTCATGGTTTCCATTATGTCTAATCCTTGTTGAGAACTCATGTGCTGTTGTGTGCAATTTCTAGTCGGAGGAGAGAAGGAAGTCTCACTTTTTAAGGAAAACCATGGCCAGGGAGCCACTCTTCCCCTCTCCATCATCTGAGCTCTCACTGCCGCTGTCCACTGTGTCTGAGCCCCACTCTTCATCATCCTCATCATCATCACTGGAGGAAGACTCATCCTGTCAAACAGGAGACGATGTCGGTGGATTAATAATCCGAGAAAAAACATCTTTAGCATTTTCAAAATACAAAGTTTCTTTCAATAGAAAAATGGGGTGAGCACATTTAATCCTTGGACAGCAGTACCAAAAAGATAATAAATGATTTAAATAATCAAATAACAGAAATAAAACAAGAGAATGGGCTTCAAATGCAAACACTTCCATAATGAAAGATGTCAAATCATCAAATCAAAAGGAAACTTATGACTTTTATTAATCACAGATTCAAACACAAAGGTTAAGTTTAGACCCTGATTTTTGAAATGCTCTCATGTTTGTGTTGCTAACATTTAGACAAGAGTATAATTAGACTGGTTTAGCCCGTTATTTTGCCAATCCCACAAGCTGAGAGCAAACTCTGACGTCAGGCTTGTTTGGAACAGAAGTTTGGCAGAAATTATCGGACACAGTGAGTGGTTTTCTTAACCTTCTTATAGTAAAATATCTGTAAAATGCAGAAGCATCTAGGTTATTGGTTAATCCCAGACTAACTTGAGCTCTAATCCCTGTAACTCTTACCCCTGAGCCCTTGGCTGATTTAAGGAACTTGCTGGCCTCTGGAACTGCCTCTGATGCAGACTTCTTTAGGAACGCACTGGCTGACATCCCCTCATCTCCTTCCTCTTCGTCACTGTCTGAGGAAGAACCTTAGAGAATAACAAGAACAAACGGGAATATGAATCTTTTGACAGCACCACGTAATCACCAAAACATGACATCCAGCAGATTGGTGCAAATCATCTATGACAATCAATACATTATATGTTAAAAATCTATTCCAGTGACCTTTATTTCATCCATGAATCATGTGGGGAAAAATAGAATATGGATTAACTGAAAAGAAGCCTCAACTGAATCTTTCAACTGAATAAAAAAACATCACCACCACATATATGAGGACTCCCCACAAGTGTAGCCCTGTCTATTCCTCACAATAGCTCTATGATTGACAAGTCAACTCACTGGTTGGGAGCAAGTGTGAATTGTTACAAAAGTGTATTTTACACAGTTGTATATCATGAAGTGGTATTCTACTGTAGTAAGTTCACATACTTAGTGAGTCCCATGTATTGCTTTTGTGTACACTCTCTCTCTCTCTTATTCACACATGCACGCACTCGAATACAATGAAAAACGAACCAGAATCTCCCGGCTCCTTTTCCTCCTCCTCATCTGCAGACTCCTGAGGGTTCTGTGAAATAAAGGTCAGTCATTAGGCATCACTAATAACTTTTACCCAGAAAACAGTGTGTGATGCACTACAATGAAGCAGCCATGCCTCTTTGTAAGATGTGATCTCGGTCTCATAGTCGCGGTTGTACTTGCGAATCTTCTGGCGTAGGGTGCTGAGGGCTTTGGCGTTGTTCTTGTTCATCTTCTTCTTGCCCTCCTTGTCCTCCCACAGCTGGTAAAAGAGATATCATAACCCTTTAGAATAAGGCTGCACTGCTTTTGTTCTCATGTATGAAACTTGGCAGCAGTAGAGCGAGTCGGTGTGTCCAAGCTCAGATACATATTGTAGTGAAATTGAAAAAGAAAACGTACATCTGATGCTATGAACAATTCCTTTAACAGGGTAGTTCTATATTCTAGTTTACAGGATTCTCAATGCTGGGTAATTTCTGTCCTTAGAGGTATTCTAGCCATTCAATTGTCGATGTTTTTAACTCATCTTAAAACTCCCTTGGCAGAAACAACAATAAGCAGTGCTTAGAGTCTAGAGGACAGGAGTTGAAATCCACCCCTACAACTTGATAAGAACATCAAGGTTTCACAAGAGATCCCCTGGTCCAGTCCTAGGAGCTCTGACCTGGTTCAGATAATCCTCCAGGTCTGCTAGTAGACGGATGTAAAAGGGTGGAACCCCCTCTTTGTCCACAATGGTCTTGCTTTTCAGAAAAGCTCGACACAGCTGTTCGAACTCCTCCAGACATTTTGACATGTCCCTGATCTTCATTGCATTACGGATTGTCTTGATGAGGTTGGTGAGCTCCTCAAACCTGGAGCGTAAGGAAAAGAGAAATGAGGGACTCAGGGTTTGTCTAATACTGGATTCTAGATGACGCGAAATATTCCAAAATTTGACCTCTTGCAAGGAAAAGTACAACACCAATTGACGTCAAGGGTTACAACTAGAAAATTCGACAACCCTGACTTCATTGAGAGGCAGTTGGTTGTCATGCAAACATGGTGGTAAGTGGAGAACAATAAAATTTTCAAGACAATTCAAAGCTATGAAAAGACTTTGCAAACTCAAATGTCCTCATTTTAGAAGTCCTTTATCTACTGCAAGTGTATTGCTGTATGGCAGGGTTTTCTATTGATATCTTAATAATTTGTACATCTGCAAAACAAAACAATTTCTTGAATTCAGTAATTCTCTTTGTTAATGTAATGTTTCCGACTCCGGACAATGGAACAGTGTCATGAGAAGCCAGAAATATAAATTCCCATATCTGACCGTCTGTAATACAGCATGAGCTCACACTGACCTCTTATCCTTGGCACTGCGTACGATTCTCCTGGTGTCCTCCTCATCATCACTAAGAAGTAGTGACCTGGGAACACAATATGAATCAGTGTGAATTACACAAATGTACTTTTATGCATCATGATGGCAGGCTTTATTAAACAAAAAGATACCGACTGTCTTAGAGTGGTTCCAGGTGCTTTAGGGGTGATCTCATCAGCAGATGAGGACTCCTCTGACTCACTGTCCGACCCGGTTGCAAAGAAACGAGACATTGCAGAAGATTTCCCAATCTGTAAAAAAAATGGTATATTTTTGAGTGTGACATTTTTGTAAAGTGGCAGCAGAACCTTTAATAGTACAGTGTTTAATAAGTCATTATTAAATGTTTAATACTGTTTAGTTAAAGCCGCTGTAGGTGCCATGAACATTCCAATGTATACATTTCCACCTCTGCTTCCAGCTACCCCCATATCACTTCCCTAAGCCCTTCCACCAAATGAACCTCTGCATCGCTCTTCAGCTTCTCATGCTTTTAAACAACTCAGAACTGTCAAAGCAAGATTTTCTAAAGCCTTAAAGCATGACGGGAAAATGGCCAACTCCAGATTTAAGCCACTCATTCTCCAAATACATAAAATTGATAGTGGGAATTAATGCATAGTAGATGTGTAAATAGATGTTTCACATTAGTTCCATGTTTCTGACAATTTTGGGAGGAGTCACTTTTAGTCTTAACTGGTACAATCAACTAAACAGACTAAGACTTCAAAGAAACAATTGACATGGCATAACTCAGGGTGTAGAGTAGTCTTCTAGTAATCAGAAGATTGCTGGTTCAATTCTCGGACCCTTCAGAAAATGAGTCAAAGTCCCTTTGAGCAAGACACTGCACCCCTTTCTGCTTGGGACAACAGATGATCCTGGTGGCCAAATATGGCATATTTACATTCTAAATTATCATTAATGTGCACTGTCCCAATAAAGGAACTTAATTTTATTATTAAATTGTATTATTTAATTTTAATAGATTACTCAGAAATAAAATATCCCATGTATACAACATAACAGAGGGACAGGATCAACAAACGTTAGATGAGAGATTTTATTTTTATTGGCAGTGTTCAATTTATAAATCCCGTTATACAATAAATTATCTAAACGCTGGCCCGGCTATTTCAACGCTAGCAGAATTCACAGAAGGGGTGAACATGCCGGCAAACATACGTTGACGTTAGCATCAGCTACGTCAATTCGTGACAGCCAAGCCCGATTTTGATGAGGGTGCAAGGTAGGCCCAACAACTCAAATTGGGTCACTCAGCTAAATTAAAAGACGTGGTGGTTGTGTTAAAACGCAAGATGTCTTATTTCAATTATGTTCCCGACGACATCCCCCGGCCGTTAGGGTGGCGTGTCGCTGAGGCTAAGCTAACCCCGCTAACACGACGGGTGAGAAAAGCGGGGCCTTCCCGCATGCCTGTCCGCGCAGAAAAGCCGGTGTTTATGTGGGAGAAAACGACTCAATAAAACAATCTTGAGATTAAACTCACATATCTCCTCGTCAAAGTTGCCCTTTTCTGTGTCAAATCACTTCGGGGTGTCTTTAAAATCCAGGTTTGCAAGTTTTTTGGTCACAAGCGAAAGCCGTATTGATGACCTTTTCCGGAACTTGCGTCATGAAAAGGAAGTGGGTATGAGATCAACAAGGCATAAGGAGCGACCTCAGCATCGATCTATCAGCACCTAGAGAGGCTTACGTTCCTCACGCAGGGAGGGAAGGGAGAACATTCGCCCTCTACTGGAGGATCATTTATTTTCATATCACTATTGGCCGTCAGATAATAATAATACTATTATTATTATTATTAATAATAATAATAATAATGCATTGTATAGGGACAGTACATATTGGTGAATATTTAGAATGTACATAATATTTAGAATGTAATGCACCACACAATTAGAGGATCAGTGTCTTGCTCAAGGACACTTCCATACCCTTTCTGAAGGAACTGGGGATCAAGTCACCAATCTTCTGACTACAAGACCCCCCCCACACACACACACCTTGAGCTATGCCACTACAATATTTCTATGTTTTTCCGTTACCAGGGATACTACAAACATGAAACTCGGGAGTTTAACAAAAGTCATAGCCCAGAACTTATTCAGCGTATTGGCTAAACTCAGCTGTAGAAGTACTATTTGTTGTTGGGTGTTATGCAAAGTGTTTGGAGATCATTCCCTTCCTCTCTTTGTTCATACACCATGTATGGGAAATTTATTTGGCAGTGATAAGAGGCTGGCTTTGGGAAAAATGTAAATGGACTGATTCCTTTTTTTGGGTGGGGTGGCGAGTACATGGAATGATTATTCACCAGCTTCTTTCATTTGCATTTCTCTTTTGCTTTTAGAACCATTTTGTTACCAATGCAAAGGTGCCACCATCCAACATTGCCAGGGACGAAGGGACACAGTCACAACTCTCACTAAGGACGGGGATGGCATGGTAGCGTAGTGGTTAACAGCCTTTTGGCTAAGATCAATGATTTTACAAAAGGAGGGTCCGGGGTTCAAATCCCATCCCGGGTCTTTTCTGTATGGAGTTCACACCTTCTCTTGGTGCCTGGCCTTGGGATGCCTCGGGATTCCCTAAGTCAGAGGAAGCTGATTTGGCCAGAGAAAGGGAAGTTTGGGATCCTCTGCTAGATTGATGGATGAATGGATGGATGAATGGATGGATGGTAGAGTGCGCACTTTTGCAAATTCAAACCCTTTGCGGGGCATCAAGAAGAGGCCTTCAGCTTTAGTCCTCCCCCAAGCTCCATATAAGACCATGTACCCCCAAAATATAGGGACTGATCATGACAGATAAAATCAGATCTCCCTTTATGCTTCCCAGTCACAGACTCCCTAAGAAGTGTGGAAAACCAGGACATGCACAAGCTTCCAGACACATTTTATTAGACATAAAGTAAAAAAGGACAAAAGAAGAGTTTCAAAGGAAACGCATGCAGGCTCTGTTTGAACCTGCTTGATAAATACATCCGGTGGAATCTCTGCTTTACACCAACATTAGATATGTACAGACGGGGTTCATCCTCCTCCTCTCAGCCTTCTGTGGTTTTGTTCAGTTTGGTTTTGAGCTCAGACATGAGCACGTTTCCAAATCTGATGGAAAAAACAAACAGGTTAACATCCAAGAGTCTAATTTGATCTTGTCTAATCTAAATGTATACAATATAATATAGTATAATATAGTGTAATATAATATAATATAATACATGATCATACAATATAACACAACATTACATAATATAATAAGATATAATCTGGACACTGTTCCCTGTTGTTAATAGAACAACCATATTGAATGTTTTTACCCCGGTTGCTTCGGAGGAATCCATTTAGGTTTGCGTTCCATCTCCTCTTGTTCAGCAGATTCATCTTCCGCCTCGGCTACCTGTTGAAATGAGACATCTAAATACCGATCATGTATACAGAGTTCGACAGCAATTTATCATTGAGAAAAAGCGGCAACATAGAGGCAAAACTGTACGACAATAGAGAAAAGACACATGCATACCGACAGAGGTACTTATAAACAGGGGGTGGGATGAGACCAAGGGCTATGACCTGGATGGGTTTTGCTGATGTTACCTGTGAAGGGCTCTCTGTCGCATCTCTCAACCCCTTATGTGTCTTCTTTAAGACTGGAGGACCAGCTCCAAGACCTGTTAGACAGGACAAGTCAAACAGGGCATTAGAAATGGATTCAACCTTGGGAATGGTAATAATAATAATAATAAGAAGAAGAAGAAGGCCCAAGACATTGTCACTGACCCTCTCTTTCTGAAACCTACCTGGCAGTTTGATTCCAATGCTGAAGCCTCCCAGTGGCACGCCTGTCAGACCTTTGGCCGGCAGCTTCCCAGAAGGTTTTGGGGGTGTGGCCTCAACAGAAGGCTTGTGAAGGAGGGAGCGTGGGTCTTTGGGTGGTCTTGTTGAGGGGTTTTTAACAGCGATCCTTGACTTTTGAGCACTGAAGTCCAGATCAGAGGCATTGGGCTACGGAGGCAATAGAGAGTGATGCCTCATTCTTGAGGGACTCATACAGATAACATGTGTTTGACTGCAGGGATGACAGAACAAAATGATCTAACAGAGAAACGGTACCTGAACCTGATCTCCTGCCCTCCTCCCAGGTAATGAGTCTGGTGTGACCTTTGACCCCTCGGGATCGGATTTGTCCAGGACGTGAAATTCAGACCGATTTTCCTGGAAGTCAAAGTGTGCGTGGATCCCAGATTCCCTACCCACAGTTCCTTCCCCGAAGTGAGCCTCTAACTGACTTCTTTCCCTGAGGGGGGAAGAATCTGTTTCCTCTCTTTCACTGATTAGCCCCGAGTTGTTCTCTCTCATTTCATCTGAAAGAACATACACAACCTGCCGACGGTGCTCATCGCCACTGTTCACAGGCTCACCTCTGACAAAAATAGAGTCTTCCTCCGTTGATGAGTTAGCCTCCATTTCCTCAGTAGCTGACAGCTCTTGGTTTGGTTCCTCATTTGATGAGGACATTTCAACAGCAGTCCATGTCCCAGGCTCCCTCATGGCTCCCCTTTCACTGGTTTGGGGAAGACTTTTGGCCTCATTTTCACCATCATGCTCCTTTGACAACACAGCCTGGGTCCACATCTCAGGTACTTCCTCATCCGTCTCATATGAGAGTCCGCTGACCGTCAGGCTGGCCTCTTCCTCGCTCCTCTCAGCTGTCTCCGTCACCTCTTCATCACATCTGTCTGCTGTCTCTTTCTCCTCCACGGACGTCACAACTGCGTCTTCAGATTTTGTTAGATCCTCGGGTAACTTAGCCACTGCCACCATCATTTCTCCATGGCTCACATCGGGTGACATGTTGGTTCTTGGTTGTTTCTCTGTGCCGTAACCGTCACCTGCTCGGCTCCATAGCTGAGCTGCTTCGTCACCGATCAGCTCGGCTGCTGCTTTCTCGGTGCTCCTGGGGAATTCTTTGTCTGTTAGGGGCTCGATCTCAGAAGACCCCTTCAGGATGATGTCGGCGTTGCTCACAGCGTGTCCAGAGCTTTCCAGCTGGGAGTCCAGTCGGTCTATTTCATGCTCTGTGGTCAGGATAGGACCCTCTTCCATGGCACCATCAAGGTTTTGGAGGTTCCCTGACCCTTCTGGTGACTGGGTGGAATCCCCTCCTCCCACTATCCTTTGAGTCCCATCGTCTCCCTGCCAGTGGTCATCGTAAGCTCCAGGAACTCCCTCTGAAGTTGCCCCACGCGGGGTGAACGTCAGCCCCTGAGGAAAAACAACAGGCCCGCCGCTCGTCCCACAGGGACTGAAACTCAGCCCTCCGCTCATTTCCTCTCCATTGTTGCCCCTGGGTTTCAGCTCTGCTTTCCGATCTTCAAGTGAGAGCTGTTCATCTCCGACACAGCTCTTCTCCGTGGCAGCAAACGCCTCGCCTGCTGGAGCAGAATCCTCGTGTCTTGTTTTGGTACCCATTCCCTTCACCTCTGACTCAGCACATCCGTCTCCATCTTCAACTCGAGGTCTCCGTGTTTCAGTGTCGGTGATCTTCATCAGAACTTCCCTGATATACCCCTCCTCTTCATCATCCTCTAGGCCTGCTTCAAAACCATCTTCCTGCCACGATTCCTCAGCTGATGTTTTGATTGTCGTAGTTTCCTTCTTACCGAGGTTTTCTTCTTCGGTGGTAGAATCCTGTTCCTTTTCCACTGCTGAGGGTTCCCCGATCCCCTTCCCTATACGCAGGTCTGCCTCCAAGCACAGTTCCTCATCGTGTTCTTCGGTCCCCAAACTGCTGACATCCTCTGGGTCTACGGCACACCCCACTACCTCTCCATCCTCCACCTGGAAATAACTCTTGTGTTTTCCTTCTTGGACCCTACTGTGAAGTTTCAGCTTCTCACTGCTGTCTGGCTCAACCTCCTCCTCCTGCACTGTGGATAGTCGATCGATGCTCTGATGCATCCCTGTGTCTCTCATCCCCCTACCATGCTCTGGCACCATCCCATCACGCCCTTTGTTGACATGTGTGAAGAAATGCACATCTTCTTGCTCAGGGCCCCTGGCCACAGCTGATTGTGAGGAAACATCCACAGGGGCTGACGTGGGACTTCCCTGTTTTCTGAACGCAGCACCTGAGCTGAGACTTCCTGTTTCTTCGTCACGTAGACTGGACCCACTGTCGTCTTGTGTACTTTCAGCATCTGGCCAGAGGAGGCGCACCACAGCATTCTGCGTTTGTATTGGGGAAGAGAGACAGAGACACAGAGACAGAGACAGAGAAGAGGGGGATTTCGATCATGATGCGTAACATTACTCAAGTCAGAAGAATGCCACAAGTAACAGCAGCCCAGTAGAAGTGCAGGTTTACAGATCTAGACAGATTGAAAAACAAGTCTCACCCAAACTGTCCACAAAGTTATCCCAATTCTTGTAAACGGACCTTGCGCATCCATCTTTGATTTTGGAGTCTTGATATAACTTAATGGGATGAACGGATCGCCTGTGAAATAACAACAAATCTCCTCCGTGAAAACAAACCCCGATGGAGACGCAGTGGAACCGTTAGATGAGGCCAGAGCACGAACAGCCTGTAGCTCCTCAAGTTCCCTGTTGAGAGAGATGTCCGGTATGTCCGGGGGAGGAAGAGGATGATTAACGCAGCTGATTCGTGTGAGATGACATGCTGCAAACATGCGGTTGTGGTCTCGGTGACGCCGCCCCTGCTATCTACTTCTCTATATGCACACGTTTGCTAGATCACACCGCTCTCGACACGTGTTCTCCAGGTTCATCCCGTCACTGTGCTCTTCATTGCTGCTACCCCCTGACAAGTTAAATCAGGGTTCTAATCAGAACCCCACAGGGACAAGCAGGCGAAATGACAACATCCCTGATATTAAAGCCGTTTCACAAACGTGGCTGATGTGAAAGACGTCGTCAAAGCCATGAGGAAGTCCTTAATATGTTTACAATAGATCCAGTCTGATGGGGAACAAGACACTGGGTGTCCAAACCCACAGGACAGAGGTCAGACTAGGTTGTGAATGCATTTGAAACACAGGAGGTCGGCTCAACATTCATCTGAATGTCCTCTTCAGCTCTGGGGCAAGAAATGTGAGCTACTTGAGGGACAGAGATATAAATTAGATAATACGAGATAGTAATAGATATTAATGGATAGAAATTAGAGATGTGATTCCCTAAAGCTTCTTCCTCCTCGCAAAATGTTTAATACTGACACCAAGTGAAATCACTGCTGGTCTCAGGGGGGTTGGATGGACTGGAAATGTAATGCCCTATGTTAGAAGAGAAGTCCCCAAAGTGCCCCCCTTGATATCCCTATGGTAGGTAAAACATGACATGGTGCCCCCTTGGGTGCTCCTATTGTAGATGAAACAAGATAAACTGCCCTCCTGGCAGAGAAAACATGATCCAGTACATTGACAGGTGCCCCTCCAATGCATCACCCCTTTCTGTTCACTGGTGCACTACCACATAGAGTTGGTGTCTCTTTTTCCCCTCAAACAGCCTGCCATGGGATGACTATACACACCCATATAGGCAGTCTCTTCTTTGTGAACTTGGATATCATAGTATAAAAAGTATCTTGATGTATGCTCAATAATCCAGGTAGGGAAATCACAAAAGAGGTGAATCTGTTCAACTGGATCAGAAGTTTATTGAGAAACGTTTCGTCACTCACCAGGTGACTTCTTCAGTCTGAGCTGAAAACAAACATCCCCCTCCTTATAAACAGTACCTTGATGCCACACAACAACAGGCTGGGTTCATATGAGTTGGGTATTCAACTGCACATTCAGTGGCAATGAGCACCATTCACAAAGGATTGGGGAATGTTTGCGATCACAGCATTGTAAGACCCAGACAGATGTACTCTCAGGCCACCGCCCCTATTCAAAGACGGTCGTTCCCTCTTCACGTAGATGGCCTCCTTCACCCCCCTTTCAAACCAGTGTTCCTCCCTATCAAGGATGTGAACATCATCATCTTGAATGAGTGGCCACTAGCCTGTAGAGGGGTGTAGACCGCAGAGTCCTGACCCGACGTGTTGGCTCTCCTATGCTGCACCA
>OMLC01042383.1:0-24763 GCA_900302585.1 Regalecus glesne
AATGTTTGTCTGAGCCCTACCTCTGCTGCCTTACTAGACTCCTTTCTGACATTAGGGTAATTTGGGAGGATAATGGACAAGAGGATTTCTTGAACAAGTCAGGGATGGTCCTCAAGCCAAACACCTCAGTGTCTTCAAATGTTGCACCCTATAACAAGGGAGATAGTGAGGGGAGAGGGATAAAGAAATCAGTACACATTTCTCACATTCACTCATCTATATAGAGTATAAATAACATACATTACAACATGTGAAATAAGGTTTTGAGCATTTTACAAAAAGGCTCCCGGTGACTAGCTAATATCCGATCGTCCACTCTAGACTCTAGAACATACTTTGATTACACGGTGACCGAGTTAGCTCTAAACTCTTTAACATAAAAGTGCTAAAGTCACCTCTGGGTGTCACAATGAACAATTATCCATACGTGTCGCTAGGCTTAGGATGCTTTGCGTTACGGTGGTTAGGCTTAAACAGGAGGACATTAGTGACGGGAGAAAGATAAATAAGTCTGTGTGGATTTCCTGGCTTTAAAACTGTCAGTACTGAATGAAAGAGGAGTGCGGGTCACGATGCACAAGCCTTAAGGCGTTACCCATCGATAGACACACTATTTAAACCAGACCTCCTCATTTTCTCCTTCTCATCCTCCTCCCTTCCTCCTCCTCCTTCTTCCCCTGTCTCTTTCGTTGTCTTCGCCACAGCAGATTTGAGTTTTCATCGGCAATGGCGGTTCCAACCAAGCAGTGACTCACCTGATTCTATTTGTCAACCTATAGTCTTTGCTAGGGACCTTGATTTTTTTTCTCTAACTTTTAGATTTTCAAGGACCTTGATTTGATATGACTCAGGTGTGTCCCTGCTGGGTTGGAACAAAAACCTGTACCCATACCAGCTCTGCCTGGGTCATGTTGGCCCACCACTATACCCATGACCTTAGCAACATAGCATAGCTAAATCATGTGTCATAAAAGTGGAACATGGGTACAGCTGCACATCTTTGAAAGGAATTAAACCATGTTTTCTGACAAATGTATCTTCTTTGAGTTCATCCTCATTACACACAGATAATGTGCAGGTTCCCATCAGGCATGTCCCAACACTTACAGACCACTGGAAACTATATCATCATCGTCCGTGAGCATAAGCTTCTTCGGAAAAGCAAGTCCCCCCCTCCATCCTTGTACCGTCAAAAAATGAGTTCTTAATACAAACTCAACTATCTAATATTTCTATCTTGCTTTAGTTCTACATCTACTGTCTGTAAATAATACAAATGTCCGATGCTTTAAATGTCGTTTATGTACAAGATAAACAAGTTAGGGCCCAATACTGCCCCCTATGGGACTCTACGAGTAATGTCCATGAATGTTGAGTTACAGTCATCTACAACTCCTATTACTTTCAGTTGCTGCCATCAGGGGTCACCACAGTATATCATCCATCTCTATCTCTTCCTGTCCTCGGCATCTTCCCCTGTCACACCACCCACAAGCATGTTCCCTTCACCAGATCCATAAACGTCCTCTTTAGCCTTAATCTCTTTCTCTTTGCCTGGCAGCTCCATATTCAGCATCCTTACCCCAGTATACCAGCATCTCTCCTCCACACGTGTCCAAACCGTCTCAGTCTGGCCTCTCTGGCTTTGTTTCTGAAGTGTCTAACCTGAGTTGTCCTAATCCATTTATATATGTCATGATTAGTTCCTACGTTGTGGGAGTGGAAACGAATTTAGGTATTCTATAAAACCTGCAACCTCTGGCTCGTCTTCTCCTGAAGTGCACGCTCTACCACGAAATTACTGCAGCCCCCCCATAGCTGTCACTCTAATATGCTCATTCCTAAATATAATAAGGATTCCCTTATCAGTCCAGCAAGGGGACATTTAGATTTCTCTGCATTTTTGACCCAACCTATTGTATAGGAGCAGTGAGCTGCCAACATATGGCGCTCGGGGAGGAGTTAGGGGTTCAGAGTCTTGCTCAAGGACGTCTCAGCATGTTATATGCAGGACCGGGGATCGAACCTGCAACCTTCCGATTGCCAGACGACCGCTCTACCCACTGAGCTATGCCGCCCCATGTAGCTTGTCCTTCATTACTTCCAATGGCAATCTTAGCATCTTCAACTCTGTCACCTGCAGCTCTGCCTCCTGTCTTCTCGTCACGTTCTCCTCCTATCTGCACCACTTTTCCTCTTATTGAGTAACATTTGACTGTTAATGGTATCAAATATTCTAAACTCTCCCATGTTATGCCTCTTCATTAATTCCATCAACGGAGGGACTTTCATATGAGTAGACATTCTGATGTGTTTACAGGGGGGAAAGCCTGATTAGAAAAAGCCATCTCAGATGGTTTGAAAGATTGTCTTATCCTAGCTGTTAAATACACCAGATATGAGTTGACATCTCATAGCATTCATTTCCATCTTCACAACATTAGCCAACACCATTCGAGTGGGCTCGCCCCAGGCCAACCATCATACAGTCCTTGATGGGACATTGGCGGAGGTGGTTTTTTCTGGAAAGGTGATTTCATATGTTCTGTAGGCGGGGAGCTGACTTCCGTTTAATCAGATATGAAGAACGGTGTGGTATTCTACATCCCTTTTCATCACTTGAAACCTCTGTTTTGGTTGTAGGTTACTAGAAAGAAGCCTGTCTTCTCTTTGTTCAAATACAAATCAAATATCTCAAACACAAGTCCATATACCACCTTTGAGGCAAGCTGAGATAGTGGGCCCCATGTGTTAAATAGGTATAAATCAAAACTACAGAATTACTATGGATATGTCATTATAGACTACCTAGTCGGGGTCAAATCACTCATTAGAGATGGTTAAGCTCCATGCTTCTTAGTTTAACTGTAGAACCACTCGAAGCTTTACTTTTTCTTTGCTTATTTGGAATAACAGCCTCATCATTTCAGTGCCCCATGCCCCCGTTTCAGGAAACCTCATCACATACGACGCTTTCTTCAAACTCCATAGAAGATCTGACTTACTAGGATGTAATTTAGGAGATATACCACATTATACTATCAAAATAGGAATGTAAATAAGAAGGGACTTTTTTTTCCAGGTCTGTAAACAGAAATGCATTTTGAAATAAAACCTTTTCTACTGAGATTCTATTTATTTTAGGGTCAATGGGGGTCAATCTTTGGATTTTGTCGATCTCGAGCTACACTTTTGACTGCAATGGCTCTGGCATTAATTCATCCTGTTACTTTGTCTTCTGTCCACAAAGGATAAAGCAATACTGAAATATCCTCTGTACGTGACTCTGTTAATCCCCTTTTTATGGGGATGGACAGATGGAATGGGGGGGCGGGGCTTCGGGTTCGAACCCGCAGCCTCTGGCTCATCAGTTCCCAAAGCACGTGCGCTAACCACTGAGCTAAAGTAGCCCCACATGAAAGATAATACCATACTAATATCCCTGAATATTGTCCTGGTCGGCCCCTGATAGGCAGCTTCACTGGTGCACCGCTAACACAACAGTGAATAGAGAGTGAATTATTACAGTTGGAGTTCCATGAATTCAAATGTGGCCCTTGCTCCTGAACAGAATGCATTTTTTTTAATTAAATCAGATGGAACTTGAATAAAATCTATGAGGGTGTTAAAAGTGCTAAGCAGAATTGAGGGATTTGAATGCAAATTTGAGAAAAGGAATTGAGGCCGTTAGGGGGGGGGGGTCTATAAAAGAAGGCCTTATGCAAAAGTCCAACATGTTTCTATGACACCATCTTTATGGAACCACCATGGAATCACACCAATCTCAACGCAAACTCCACGAAAGCACAGTTACGTGGAAAGAGATGGGACCTTAAGCGAGTAGGGTTGCATCACCTCTGCTCTCATCCCCCCCAGATGACTGCAGGTCTCAGCGTCATTTGCTGTGACGTTATAATAACCTCAGATGCTTATCAGGATGTGGAGCGGTCTGAATGTCAGCACTTGGTGAGGATATATAAGAAGCGGTTTTTAAAAGTTGTGTAGTTAGCTAGCCTGCCAGGTCAACCTCACAACCCTTTTACAATGTTCAACATCAAAGCCATGAAGATTGCCTGCGTCCTCCTTCTTACCTTGCTGCTGCAGATGGTTACAGCAGCATCTGTTTCTGATAGAGTTAGAGATAGAGAGTGGGATAGACTAAAGATACTGCTGTCTGAGATCAAGGAGTCGGCCATGTCTGAGGTGAGACAAGTGCAGAAATGCATTTGTGTAAATCCTTCATCAATGGAAGTTTTCTGCTATCACTCGTGTGTCAATGTCTTACGAGGTGCACATTCCCCTCTTTACAGAAACAGTTGCAGTGGAAAATAAGGATACCAGATAAGGATCACCAATGCAGCGTGAGTGTTTTTATTAACCTTGTCATACAATCTACATTATATCACATTGTATTATTGTATATTTGTTTTATACTGTATTATTGTTTCTTATTTATGTGTCACCCTCTGTAAAGTGTCCTCGGGTCTTTTGAAAGGTGGTACATAAATTAAAGTTATTATCATTATTATTATTATCATTATCATTATTATCATTATTATCATTATAGTTATTAAGGGATCAGAAGGTCGTAGGTTCAATCCCCACACCTGCAGAGAAGTGTGTCGAGGTGTCCTTGAGCAAAACACTGTTCCCCTAACAGCTCTACCCTGTGATAGACTGGTGACCTACACAGGGTGTACCCCGCCTTTCACCCAATGAGAACAGAGATAGGCTCCAGTTCCTCCGCGACCCGATTTTGGATAAGCGGTTGACGATGGATGGATTATTATTATTATTTCACGTGACCTCTAACAGTATAGATTCGAACAATGGCATATGTTCACTATTTCCAGAGCAACTATATGACATTCTGTAATTCCTTGTCTTTTACATTGCAGCATATTTTCTTCTGTCAGGCTGAGAAGGCTCTGAGGAAAGTATTCCGGCCTGGTCATAGTTTGATCAATAAACTCAACAGCTACAACAAAATGGTGAGTAGGAAACATTATGTTGCGCTACGTTCATAATATACCTTGATATATCAGGCCAGTTGAACCTCATTCACAAACCATCAGAGCTGTCTGGTTATGGCTTTGCTAAACTCTACTTGAGCTTATTGCCCATTAAAGTTCATAAACGTTTGTTTTGCTTCAGTTGTTCGTTTGCAGTCTTGTGCACCCAAACTTAAACACTCTCATGTATTTCTAGATCAGCGCCATCGATTGTAAGCTGAAAGAAGGTCCCAAATATAACATGAAGCACTTCATGGAAAAAATCAATGAATGTGCAGGATATCAACAAATATTACTTTCTGGCCGCTTCTCGAATAAAAATCACCACCACCAATGAAGCAAGCACCGAATGATGCTAACATTACACTGTATAAACTGTGTGTTATTTAAGATGTTTGTTTCCTTTTCACAGAACTAATTATGTATTTATGAATAAATAAGTTATTATTTTATGTTGTGTTTCATGTTCATATCTGCTAAAGAGGCATAGCACAGTAGGTAGAGGGTAGTTGTCTAGTAATCAGAAATTGGTGGTTCGATCCCCAGTCATTGAGCAAGACACTCAACCCTTAATCGCTCCCTGAGCACTGGATGGCGGCTGCACTCACTGCTCCTATGTGTTAGGATGTGATAAATGCAGAGAACAAATTCCACTGGGCTGGGTCATGTGGCAATAAAAGCAATTCTTAATTCTTAATCCACATATTTGGTGCAATACCATCAACGTTCCGAGTGCACCATTCAAACAAAGTGAACGTGACCACAAAGTGGACTTGCCAATGGACACGTCAGTAACTCCACCCATCACTGTATGGATTCACACATTTTCTTAAGGTGGCAATTGGAAATAGGTGATCGTAGCTTTTGCATATATATCATCATGAACCTATGAAATAAGCATCTATTCAGAGGCGTTCGAATATCATTGTCATGACCCTCTTACAATAATATAACAACAATGTAATGAGGGGTCCGTGTCATGTTTACTCCCCATGTTGTGGGAGTGGACATGGACTTAGATGGAACGTGGGAGATAAAGGCTGGCTGTTCTTCCTGTTGCCCTGCGGTGGGTTCGAACCCGTAACATCTGCCTCATCAGTTTCAGAAGCCTGCACCTTTACCACTGACGTACTGCGACCCCCTACAGTCCCATAACATTAGAATAGTCTCCTTTGTAGGGACAGTGTATATTAGTGAACATTGAGAATGTAAATACACCAGAATTTTCCTCTGTTGTCCCAAGCAGTTAAAGATTCAGTGTCTTGCTCAAGGACACTTCGACAAGAGTTCTAAAGGAACCAATCACTGAAAGATCAATCTTCTGATTACCAGACCACCACCTTAGTTCCTGAGTTATGCGTTCTCTTGATATCTTTTGATTCTATAATGAAATTAAACAATGTAAAAAACAGTCATAAAGGGTGTGGGATAAACTATGTAAAATAATTTAATAATTTAAGTATACAGGGAGATACCGGATGGACGTAAACATTCGACATACAGTGTAATACAAAATTAAGTCAGCGCTCTTTCACTACAATTTACCATAAGACGAAATGAGCTCCATAAATAAAATACATCCTAGTGCATTATACAAAGGCATATGTGTTGCAATAAGACAAGTGTTCAGACATCTGAAACAGTTTAAAAGCTAAAAATTAACAGCTTAGTGTATCACAGGCAAATGGTACTACTGCCGGAGCTGAATGGCATGCATGTCCTATCATTCTGACCAGGAAGAAATCAAGTTTGGAGCTCAGTTTGACTCCCCTATTTGAAATGCTTAACATGTGGTTAAATGATTACCAGTGCTCTAACATACAAGACTCAATGAGAGAAGTTGAAGAATCTTCTTCACTATTTCTTAACATGAAAAACAAGTGTTTTAAGACTAAAGCTTGTGCCCAGAGTATGTTTCTAACCTCAAGGTAATATGTTCACATTATCATATTATTGTTTCGATCATAAACATTGAAGCAGAGTCAACGTAACATGAGCAAGTTTCTCCATAAGCTTTAAACCTCTTTAAAGCCCCTCTAGGCTTTGTCTGTGACTGTGTCACCATCTAACAGGAGTTTCAGGGATAGTCTGACATTATCGACAGTGAAACTCTGGAAGTGTTTTTACATCCGAAGTCCATAAAGCCATCCTCCAATATCCTTTTATGTCTGTAGATTCTAGTTTTGGAAGTTGGTCATATTCTCAAGTACTGACCTAGTCCATACTCGGTGAAGTAATATAAATCCTGCAAGAGACTGAGTTTCACCTTAACTTAAGAGGGTTGTAAAAATGGCACAGTTTCAAAACAGAGGCAGTTGCCACCAAAAAGTGTTCAAAGGCACCATAAAGATGCTGACCATACTCAAACAAGACTTACACTATACAAACACCAGGTCTTTGTTAACCAAGAGGTCTGATCCTAAGGTGGATGCTCTGCAAAAACTCTCCTTCACATTTAAGACCTTTTAGGCCAAACAGTGTTTTCAGATAATCTGTCAAATGCAGTTCAACAATAAAGTCTGTGGACTCCAAAAAGGACTTGTTTTCCAAATGTAACATTTAATTTGCGGTCGCCATCTTCGGAGCCAATTTCACTGCAGAAGAGATTCTAATACCGCTTCTGGCTTAGCAGATCTTTTCCTGTTCAAGAGATATAGGTGCATGATAAGTGGGACCATTTAACAGACTCAAGCAGCATTCGGCCACCAGTTCTGAGAATAGCGGCATATCATACTATATCAAATTATCACAGATAACATCAAGGCAATATAACATCGACCAACTACATTCAGATGCCTTGAACTTTACTGATTGCTAAGAAAAGGTCATGTGGACTTTTGACTCAATCTGCTGAACTTTTGACTTAACTCGTAGTTAGTATGAAACGTGAACTGGTTGTGAGGGCCAAGGGGATTTGTGACCTCCACAGATGGTAGGTTTACCTCCGGCCAGTCTTGGGGCGGCCACTTTTGCTGCTTTTAGAAGTCCTTGGCCTCTCTAGTCTCATCAGTGATTGCCGCATGCTCTCCTCTGTGTAGACCAGGTAGACGTGAGACAGGTCCACTTCAAATGGCTATGCAGAACAAAGGAAAGAAGATAAAGAATTGATAAGAAAGAAGAAAGTGAAAGAAAGTATAAGCATGGTGGGTCATCAAACAAGAACCAGCTTCAGCGAGGGCAAAAATCATTTCAGCACTAACATCTTTCTCTTTCTTGTCTGGTGCAGGGGTCTGTTTTCTCATATTGTTGCCAGTGTATGCCACACATTTCTGAAAGACAAAATCAAATATTTAAACAGCACCCCCAAGTAACAGTGCATGTGATGAGAATTATACTAATTTTCCATTTTTCAAGCCACCATATCAGGATGTTTTACAATATAAGCGCTCACCAGTTGCCATTCTCCAATATCTTCATTCCAGTGCACATAATTCTCTATCATCTCCTGCAGAAGAAAAAAGGGGCTGATAATTGTAGCTTAAGACATCTTCGAGCTCACACTTATTGTGCATAGTAAAGAGAAGAGAAAGATGCACATAGAGGTGGTTATCAGTGGTACCCAAGGTAAATAAAATAAAGAAACAAATAAGGGCTAATTTAGAGACAGCAGGAGCCATTTTAATTGTTTGGAAGTTCTTTGTATGAAAACGCCCTAACCCACCAGCGAAAGGGAATGAATGAATAACAGAAATTGTGTCAATCACAAAAAAGTATGGGAGATATGTGGACTACTCAAAAGAGCGTCACAGACCCACATTTGTTCCAAGAACCCACCTGGTATTCCTGGGGAATGAAGTTGTCTATGATGAGCATCTGGAGCTGGAGCTCTCGACTCAGCTGACGAATGTTCTCTGAGAGGCCCTCCCTCTCCCGGAGATGCTCCTGCTGCAGATCAGCCATCTTACCAACAGAAAATAAAAAAAGAAAGCTTCAATATAAAATCCTCAAGAACTTTGGATTATTTTGTGTAGGTATCTCCTTTACCACCTTAATGATGAGTGTGGTTGGTGCAGTATTTTAGCCATTAATGTTGGAGTATTTACTAGTAAAATTCTTCTATGAGCTGTCTGCTATATCGCCTTGTTAGCTACAACAACTTCACTTCTGACTCAATCTCTTTATTCTCCTGTATTTGGCTGCTATCATGAAGATGTAAAATGCTATGTGCAGGCCTCCGGTGGGATTCAGTATATCTCTGCGTCATGCAGTTGGGTGTTCAAATTCCGGCTGCACCGTTTCCAACCACAGCCGGAGGTCCATAGTTAGTGGGTCATGATTGGTTAAGTCTCACATGGGTATAGGGTTTAGGTTGGATAAAGTATTCTGGGTTCACTAGTGTCCCCCTCTGGGTCGTCCGGGCGCTCGTGGTTAAGTGAAGGGAAAGTACTTAAGTGAAGGGAAATTCCATGCAAAAATTATCCCAGGTGTACTGAAGATACAAGTGATATGCTCTCTTCACCTCTTTCTCTGCCTTTTTTAATGTTTGCTTACTTCTGATTTTGCACCCATCAACATGGTCCACACTTTCTTCAGTTTCTTTGTCTTTCCTTGGGCCTCCTCCTGAAGGCTGGTGTATTTCTCTTCTATGTCAAGTCGCTCTTGCTATTTCAAAGGAGAGATAGAAGAGTCCAGCAATTAATTCTCTAAAGTCACCTATTTCTTTTCAGGGTAATGGGTGGTTGGAGGATAGAAAAGTTAGAAACAAACTACCAGGTGACTTCTATGGCAACGAAGAGAGAAGCACATCAAGGTATTTTTATATGCAAATTAAAAGTGAAAGTACTTTTTTTACTTGCACGCCAAACTGCCCTGCTCTACTGTGACTTTTCTGCAAACAACAATTGGTATATCTTGAAATACTAGACTACAGCTTTAAAACAGATTTCAACCACATGCTTCCAACCCACAAGAAATTAGTAGGCCATCATAAAACAAACTTAGATGAAAAAACAAAGATTTATTTAGGTCAGAATAGACCAGTAGGTGTATTTGGCATCATTTCCTGTAACCTATATTTATACACGATGAGAGATAATGTCTTTTTTTACTGAGAGGTCTATTTCATGTGTCCCGGTTAGTCCCCATGTTGTGGGGGTGGATGCAGATTTGGTGGATGCAGGTGCTTAGGGGATTAAATGCAATTGCTGATGTCCCGTGGTGGGTTCAAACTTTCAGCCTCAACTTCAACAGTTCCCGTACATTCTCTACCACTGATCTACCATGGACACCCACAACATCTATTTTCTACCGAATAAGATCCGTCTTATTTGGCACGATTAGTCCCCATGTTGTAGGGTGGATACAGACTCAGATGGAGCTTGAGGGATTAAGAATGGAAATTATAATGACAAGAGGGTATAATTCATGGAATATAAGGTTCCACACAAACCATACTGTTTAATAAAAAGATCAATTTTACATGTCACGATTAGTCCCCACTTTGTGGGGGTAGATAGACTTAGATGGAATGTGGGGGATAAAGGTCGGGGACCCTTCCTGACACCCCGCAGTGAATCTGCGGCAGCTGGCTCATCATTTCCCAAAGTTGGTGCTCTACTGCTGAGCTACTGTGGCCCCCAAGCCCAACTATTTAATGAATGACATTTAATTATTTCTATTTATCTATTTAATTAATTAATTAACTCTATTAGAGAGAAACAATAGGTTGTTCTCGCCAGTATCAAGATTGCAGCTGAAATGAATGCTGCTATATTAACTCATGAACTGGTGATGAAGAAAGAGTGATGACTGTTAGGAGTGTATCAAGCCAGAGTCATGGAGCTCTAAGCAGGTGGCAAATTGGATGTCACAAAGTTGCAACATGTTGGGCAATTACTTTTCATTTCTACACCCACGTATCTTCAACTGAAGGAAAAAAATCTGTGCAGTGTGGGTTAACCTCGGTATGCTGCAACGCGATATTTTATAATGATTAAATTGTCAATGGTGTGAAAATGGATTTTATCAGATCCAAAAACGTTTATAGCCAATTACTGAAATGCCTTAATGACTGCTAATAACAAAGAAGAGGTAGTATCAAGCAGCAAAAATAGGTCATGAAGCACTCTTTCCCCAGAATGCAATCGGCAGTTGTACTCGCTGGGCAAAACCCTCCACCATATTACAGTAATACTCAGCATTTCTTGTGCTTATATCTTGCATACATCCAAATCAAGCGCAATTGTACTGTTCAGTCCCAACAGCGGTCTCTGTTCAGGTTTTCCATGACAATCCAGAGAGGTTATAGAATTTCCTAAAGTGTGATCTTTACCTGACTGAGTTTAGCCAGACAACTTCAACTGGCCAATAAATCACCAACATCCTTAAAAGAAGAATTCATGGAGTTTCTACCTTATCCCTTGGTTATCTGCAACAGGGATAGCACATGAAAAACAGCTCTGGTTGTTCCTGATCATTTCTTCTCATCTGGAGCAGCAGTGAAACGTTTTTTGTGCTTGTCATGTTGTCATGGTGTTAATTTGGTTGAATTTTGGTCCAACTGTGAACCAGCATTCAATTACTGTTCAGATAGCCTATTGAGATCCTCACCTCTTTCTCCTCAAGTTCTTTGCGTAGCTGCTCAGCCCTCCTGCGACGTTCCTCAAGCTCACTGTTCGACTCCTGCAAGAGTTTCTCTTGCTCCTCAGCCTTAGCCAGAAGGTCCACCCCACCCACAATCACCTTCTTCTCTAGAGCAGACAACTTCTCAAGTAACAAGTGGTGTTCCTGCCTGAGGTTGGTCAAACACAGATACAGAATCAAATGAGAAACAACACAGCTCATTAGAGAGTGTTCACCCCGCAGAGGCACCCAGTGACTGGGACACAGGGCACATCTATTATTCCAGTTCATAGCCAAGAGTTGACCTTTGCAGTTGGCATATTCAAGAATAGACCAAGTCTGCACCATGTCACCTTAAAGAAATTAAAGATGACTTGTAATGTCTTGATGATCGAAATGCCTATTCAAATCAACCACTTAAAGGACTTGGGTCACTGAACATGTTAAGGACTCACTGGGCTTTCAGAAGGTCCTTCTCCCTCTTCTCCAGTTCAGCCCTTGCCTTGTTCCTCTCCTCCTCCTCCATGTCCAGCTTGGCTTCCAGGGCCTTCCTCTCCTCTTCAATCTTAGCCTGCATCTCTACCATCTTGTCTGGAGAAACCTTCTTCTTCCCTTCAGGCAGAAGTGGCAAAAACAGTTTTAATAGATGGCACACTTTAAGATACATGTTCTCTGGATAAATATGGAGTCATATATCATTTAGGGTGATAATAAATTTACTAGTACATATATCTTAATTTTTGGCATCTTAAAAAGCTGATTTTAATCATTTTAACTATGTTGTTGTAATCTATAGGAACATGATTTACCATGGGAACTTGAGAAATAACTAACCTCTACAGTTGGAATTTAAATTATGTTTATTAGTTTAGCTAACAAAGGTTGTTAAATCAATGCAACTAGCTTTATCAGAAAATCAGTTGTAAACACACCATATCATATCAATATGGGTACAAGTGAAGGCCTTTCCAGATATCCATAAGCTTCATGTAAGGTTTTCTTTGTGACATGGTAGTTAAGAGAATGGAAGTGAAGATATGATGACTGTGGAAGTCAGACATACGTGGGAGGATGTTACCACTGTTAATGACTCTTCAAAATAGCTTCATTTGTTGCCCTCTCTGACCCAAGTTAGAGTTAGAGCTTTTACAATACACTATGGTCATTTTGGTAAAAATTTGCAAATAGACACGGTCTATGGGAAAATCAGGAGCATGATTCTTACACCAACCTCTTTCTTCTTGCATTAAGAGGTGTGTAGTGGTTCAGACAGGCAGCATTTTGCAACCGGCAGAACAGAGAGAAAGACAAAGAGTAACACATTACGGAATGACCTGGAAAGTCACATGACTTCTACATGTGCAGAGTGGAACAATGAATAATAGGTGGATGGGAAATGGGAGAAGGAAAGAGAGGCAGAGGTATAAACATAGAATGAAGAGAGGTGGCACTAAAATTGACACAAGAATGGCATTGAAAGTGATGGTGAGATAATAGGGAAAAGACATGATGCTTGCTGGAATATGAGATATTATAGTAGCAATACTGCTACATATTGTAGACAGGAGGGAACCCTTTTATTGTATTTTCAGGATGCAGAATGACTTATGTATAAATAAAAGGGTATGGTAGACTCGGAAGCTGAAATTGAGAACATTATTGGGCACAGCATGCAGATGTAGGCAAGTGAGTGCAGTGGTCATTTAAAAAGTAACAATGTAAAAGTAAACAAAGAAAAAAAGAGAAATGCACACAAAGACTCTTTATTCCATAGAAAATTAATTTCCTTTGGGATTCTGCACTCTAAATTTGAGCTTCTGGCCAACTTCAGGTCTCTCCATGTCACTCCAGACACCGTAAAACCTGTCCCCAGCAAACCACCAATCAAGTTTTTACATAAATTCCTAATACTTGAGCCATGATGAAAGAGGGATGTGGTCAGTAGAAACAGGGGTGATTGGGGTTGTGTTACTACTGCGGGAGAGGTCGAGGGTTAAATTTGATATGGGGGAAGCAAGGTAAGCTGGTGGTTCGGTGGGTTGGTAGAGCAGGGGATTGCTCTCACTCACTAGTCTGAGGTTTGTCCTCAGTGAGTTGTGGCATTGAGGGAAAGAAAGCAGAGTCTGAGCTACTGCTGCTGCTGCTACTGCCTGGAAGAGAAACAGAGGAGGCACCACACCCACCACAGCAGACAGAGAGTAAGACTGAAGCAGAAGCAGGAAAAGATCCTTGTGAAGCAACAGATTGACAGACACCACACTTGGGAAGCTTGCATGGTTGATTTGAGCCAATCAAACATGGATGCATTCATTCAAACTGCAGATACAGCAGCTAACAATATTCCAAGAATTCAAATGGTTTGAATTTCAATAACTCAAATAGTAGTTTATAATAAAAAAGCTGAAAAGACACTAGAAACTACAAGAAGGCAATATGAGAAGACCTAAGAAATTATTTGAAAAAAAAGGCTTTCGACGCATCTTTCGACATTTTTTAATGTCTGGAGTTTCAGGATATATACTTCTTAGCAAATAATACTTTCTATTATATGACAGTAAACGCAAAAGTGACAGAGTGAGGAAACTCTGAAGGATAGCCTGGGTCTTATTAATTACAGCCTGATAATAAAGTGTTGATTCTTAACAAATTTCGTGAGAACCTCAGTGTGATATCTATCTAGCAATGCTCATTCTGAGCAGAAAAGGAAATCGGTCTATGCCTATCACTTAAGATACTTGCATTATAGTTGAATGCACCAATTATTGTAGGTTTTTTTCCTATTACAGGGCCTACAATCTGGTTTTCATCTATACAAGAGACATTTGCTTTCATACCACCTCAGTGTGCAAAACACTCTTTCTTACCTCTTCTTCTTTTTCGGCCTTCTCCAGTCTCCCCTCCTTCCTCATCACCTTCATCCATCTCTTCGGATGCACTACCCTCTGATCCTGAGATTTCCTCCCCTATGATCGCAGAATGCATTGCAGTTGAATTTTTCACCATCACATCAAACATTTCCTTTTTTCATGCTAGAAAACTGTTGAATTGAATTATTGTTTTAATACAGTGGTTTCACAAGCCAATGGGATGAGCTAAATAAATGTCTGGTTACCTTCCTCTAGTTTCTTCTTCAGCTCCTCAATCTCCTTCTGAAACTGACGAAGCAGGGCGTCTTTAGGGTCTTCATTGATCCTAGCTTTGTTCTTGATGTTCTTGGCTCGATTTGCATAGCGCAGGGTGCTGATGGTTTCATCATAGTTATAGTCTGCTGGGCCTATGTTTGCACACTGGTAGAAAAAAAATCTCCATTTACTGCAATATCATGATTTGGAATAATAATAATGAGAGGATTTATTGCTTAGAATGATTATCAATCTAAGTATTTATGGTTTTGAATATTTCAAATATGACACTAATCGAAATGAGAATCACAAGTGCAATTCTACTACTGTCAGCCACTAAGCCATTCATTGTACCATCATGGTCTTGGAGTTTCCTCCAAGGGAATCCTGCAGTAAGCGGGTAAGTTTAGAGTTCCTGTAGGGCACATGTGTGCTCTTTCCATCCACCAAGGCAGAGATGACATTACCCAGGGTTGACAGAGAGAGATTGATCTTTGTTGCTTCTTTTAAACGCTGCCCCGTGGCTCCAGTCTTTCCCTGCCTCTCAGAACCCTGAATATGGCAGAAGTTAATCATAACAAGAAGATGGATGAAGAGAGATAAGATTCATTTTCTGGTAAGATATGCATTATTATTTTCTTCTTCTTAGAAA
Source organism: Regalecus glesne (assembly GCA_900302585.1). NCBI lineage: Eukaryota > Metazoa > Chordata > Actinopteri > Lampriformes > Regalecidae > Regalecus > Regalecus glesne. The sequence continues at coordinate 15,348 of OMLC01042383.1, forward strand.
TGCTGATTTTCCATTCTGAAACCAGTGAATCTTACCGCAAGATCAACCAGATGAAGCTTTCCCATTCGTACATGTTGATTTCCATCAACACCTTTCTCGCTGCACTCAATAGTGATGGTGAAAATAGCATGGGAACGAGAACTGTGCTCATTCATGTTGGTAGCACCAACAGAACCTTTACATAAAGAAAGAACACTTAGATTCAATGTATTTGACAGATCCTATTATGTATAAATCAACTTAAAGACCATCTAAGAGCATTTGTGTACATTACTCAAATCTGCATTTTGTAGCTTTAAAAAAATTCAAGAATTTTTAATTTATTGCATTAATTTTCTTTACCTTAAGAACAAAATCTGATGTGTTCACTTCTGACTTAACTTTTTGCATAAAGACATTAGAACCGAGAGTTTATTATCTGACCAACATTTCTGCTGAAAACTGACTTAATCCAGTGCTGCTATGCTACCATGTGCTAGATTAGTAGCCTTGGTGCAACTGAGATAGAAGGCAACCCTCAATCCCCCACTACCCCCAGTTTCTAAATATCCTATAGACAGATAATCTAAATTATATATTAACTGTGAAACTTGCATGAGAGGCCCGTTTTATATTTCACGATTAGTCCCCATGTTGTGAAAGTGGACATGGACTTGTATGGAATTTAGGGAATTAAGACCAAATGCCCTTCCTGATGCCCCGCAGCGGATTCAACCTGCTGCCTCTGGCTCGTCAGTTTCCAAAGCGAGCACACAACCTTGTCCCAAACTCTGAAACTTGTGCGAAAGTGTGAAAAGACTATTTCCAAAAGTTTATTTTTTTTGGGGGGGGATCATCAAATTCTCTATCTTGATTTTAGTCTAACTTAATAGTAACGTGATTGTGCTTACGATTTTTGTGCCCCAGCGTCATGATCCTGTCCATGTCATCAGCATTGTTCACTACATAACCAGAGAGGTCTTTGATATATACACCAACATCAGGTCTTTCTTTCACCTGTCAGGGAAAAAATTGACAGGATAAAAAAAATGATATTTTTTTTAATTATTCACATAAGCATAAGCAATGGCATCATTTCAACTCTGGATGCCTCTAGAGACTGCATAGGTTTTGCAGGAAATATGACTGAAGCATCCCAAACTCTAATATAAACCCATCATCCAGTGTGTCAAATGTTGTTTTTTTTACTTAAAATGCTGATGTTTGAGGTGTGATGTTTCATTTAAATATCTTCTCACCTCTAGCCTTTGCATCTGGTCCTTGCCCAACAAGTCTCGCACTTCCTCATTGTAAATCTCAAGGTATGACACACGAACCAAAAATCTATAGGGATGATTATGAGCATGTCACTGATTATTATGTGCATTTTATTTCAGATACTTTTTATATTTCAGAATGAAAAAGTAAAATTATAAACTGTAACAAGAGTATTTAAATGTGCAATGTGTATTATCTTGACTTTCTTAAATCATGTCTTGTAAATATCAAAAGTAGTCACTCAACAGAAGCAAATTAATTAGCAAACCAACCCCCTCCCCATTGGCCACTGCTTAATTCACACTGCTGAGAGGTCAAGATTCAAGAATGACATAACACTCTTAAAAAAGACCCAAAGATTATTTCTTTCGGATAGCTTTTTTAAAATTCTTTATCCAACCTAAACCTTATCTCCATGTGAGGCTTAGCCATTTATGCCTCGCTAACTATGGACCTTCGTCCGTGATTGGAAATGGCGCAGCTGGGATTCGAACTTACATACACACTTTTGCAACAATAAGTTGTTAACAATGCCATATGAAACTTGGAGAATCAGTAGTAAGACTGGTTTGTTAAGTGCCTGCCTTTTCTCTTACCGGGTGTCTCCCTCTGCTTTGGCAATATGACCAAACACATGAGCAAAGGAGTTAGGGATTATCCCTCTGAGTTCTGGCACTGCCCTAACACCTTCCATGGTAAATGTTTTTCCAGTTCCAGTCTGCCCATATGCAAAGATAGTGCCTGAAAAAAAGATCAATGTTTAGTACTGAAACATCAATACTAACATACATGATAGAAAACTAAATACACACAAACACACAAACACACATACATATCTGTTGCAATATCCTGACTATCATACAAGAAGCTTGAATACTTTTTCAATAAGACTATTGTATGCATGAGCAAAGCTCTACTGTATTTATTGACTATAACCAAGAACAAATAAGATCACCTCTGTGCTTAATCAGATTTGACTTTTGCAATCTATCATTAATGCCACTAAGGAAAGAAATTAGAGTACTGTGTGACAGTCTTGAGTTTACCATTGTAACCCTCTAAAACTGAATCAATGATTGGACGAGCTGTGAGATTGTAAACATCCAGCTGTTTGCTGTCAGGTCCAAACACAGTGTCAAAGGTGAAGGTCTTGGGAGGTTCATGGGGAGTCTCCAACTTGTTCACTGTTATGGTCCCTCTGATCTCATCCACAATGACAGCCTGTTTGTGGCCCATCGTTTTCTCTTTTTGGTTGAATGGACGACATCTCACCACCACTTTGACATTGTCACTGACCTCAAGCTTTTCCGATTTATCAAGCTTGTTGCTCTGCAAAGAAAAATGTTATAACAGACATTCTTATTATCACATAAAAATAATGTCACCACATTGGTGACATTGGTAGACAGTAAATAAACTAGCAAGGCCAGTGGTTCTAAGTGTGTTCCTCAGGAAGCACAAATCTTGACAAAGCAAGATATGATTTACTTCCTGGCAACATGCAACTGTGCTCAGATAGATGGGGGGGGTACAATTTGATTTAATCTTTTTTTAAGTAGTACAAGGACGACGAGGAGGTTCTCCTGCTCTCGTTACTGTGACATGGTGGATGCTGATATTGTGAATATTGGATAGAGATCAATTTTGTTTTTATTGTTTCTTACTAAGTCATTTCTGAGACAATTATTGACAATGACATACTCTGATGTACATATTATTTAGGTTTATTAATTTAGCATTAGAGAGGGGGACAGTATATTACAAGTAACAGTTGTTTTGTTGGATTATGTTCTAAATCCATATGTTTGAGATTAGTTGAGCTCCCAGTAACGGACCAAGAACAGGTGAATAGGATTAACTACCAGGGAGAATGGTAGAGCACCGGTGGTACCTGGGGACTAGACTGAGAACCACTGTCCTTGTTCATTAAATCTATCTTTACTCTTGTAGCATATTTATTTCATTAAAATATCATTCATTTTGCATTAAGTTAAAGTGAATAGATAAGGCAATGATAAATTAGAATAACTGAACTCGAACCTATTGTAGAGCAAATTGCGGAAACAATGGAAGGATGATACAAAAGTCGTCAGTCGGTTCAAGCTACAGCGAGGTTAGACAGACTTGGACAAGTATTAATGGTGTAATCATAAGCTTTATCAATTGCTGCCTCACTCGCTACGTTGCTAAGCAAGTAAGGGGCTAACGGAGTACTGTTGACGTTAACTGGCTGGCATATCACACGGGCAACATACCATTTAAGAAAAACCTTAAGATTATGTAAAATGCAAGAGGTTATAACAACAGAAAACGGGGAAGCAAATTAGAAAAGAGGAACGATGGCTACTAGTAACTAACGTTGCTAACGTTACCGTTCGCTAGCCAGTTAGCATCAATTCATTGAAATCGGAGGAAGGGAGTGACCCTCTTGACAAAAAAAAAAAAACAAAACAGAGGCGCAACGACTTACCGGCATGTTAAAACTGGGGGGAAACAATACCACTGTTATTATTGTAAAGATGATAGCGTTGAGATTACGCCGTTGTTGTTGTTTTTTTTATCTAATCAGAACGACATAAACAGCGGCGCAGTGTCCATATTATCATCCAGGACAGAGATCGCTGTCACGTCGGGCTCACATTGCGCCTGCGCGGTAGTGCAGTAACAGAAGACGGGTGCAGCAGGAACCTACAACCCTATGTGAAACCCAGGGATGGACAACTTGATGGCAAAACTCATCACAACTATGACATGCTTGCTCCTAGTCAACACAAATCGTCTAGCACAGAGATGATGTGCTTACTTACATATTTGTAATAGATGATGTATCTATATATCTATCCTTGGATACTCATATATACATATTCATATATTCATATATACATACTCCCAGACAATATCCAACCGAGCCATGTTACGCAGGCTTTGTTTATTACCACACAAACAGTTTACACATATATATCATGTAATATCATATATTTATTCATTATGTATTCTTTGTGGGTTTTGACAAAAGGCACTCACCAATGTGTGTAGCAAAGGTATTACACAGGGAACAGTCATTAGGTGGGTTTTTGTGCAAATCTTATATTTGTACATGTGTAACAAACATGCACACATACTAAGAGTCACAAAAATAGCTCTGGGCAATAAACCATACTCTCTAATGCATTCAAAATCTCAAGGGCAATAAACACAATACCTTCGTAGGATTGTCATTTTGGCAGTATTACAAAACACAGCGTGTGCAGGCCTGTCGTTCAGGAGGTTGGTCGAGTCATTTCGCAGTTTGACCACCGCAGAGAACACAGAAAGGGACACCGGTTAAATAGCACTAAAATAAAGTCAGCTGAGGCTCTCTAGAGTCTGTAAAACCCTGCTATGGAATAAGCCAGTTTGACCACTGGTCTCCTGAGTAACCAGAACACGTCCATCTGGTCGAGGCCGGTGGACCAGTACATGCTCTCCTTGTAACAGACTGAGCTCAGAGTCTGTCTGGGCTAAATATGTAGTCACCACCCTGTGTCTGTGGGTGAGGAGAGAAAAGAAAATATCTTCAAGGTTATTGTGAAGTTACAATAACAACAGTTCCAGACTCTGCATTGCCACTACTCTTTACTCTGTGGGGTGAACACAGAAATCCACTTCACCTGCTGGGGCTGAACTGACTCAACACTGCTGAGAGGGATGACTGAGCTGACATTTTCTGGGGGTTGGACTTTAGGTCTGCGACGGCCATTTCGAGACCTTTTCGGAAAACAGGAGCTTTCCCTTCCTTAAGAATAATTCCTGGTCCATCTCTACCCAACGTAAGCGATGGAGCCCACACCTCTGGAGCAGGGGCCCCTGGTCGGCCATCTGAGGCAACGTGATTCCCAGAAGACCAAGAGGAGGTTTGGAGTCTTGGAGGAAGGGAGTGTTCCTCTGTAAGGAACCGCACTGACTTTGCGGGCTGAAAGAGGATAAAATATGTTCTGTTAGGGGCCACACAGTACAGGGGTCACACAGGCAATTTTGATTGGAGTGTCTTAGCTGATGTTGCGTCTGAGTCTTATGATGGCCCTAGGATTGTTATCTAGCTCTAGGGTTACTCCAGCATCTTTTGTACATTGACCCTATGCACCTGTTGTACGTCGCTCTGGATAAGAGCGTCTGACGAATGCCTGTAATGTAATGTAGTCTAAATATAGCTCCTTAGACATAGCACAAATAGGACAAATTGAAATCCAGAAAGGTGCCAGCTGAGGTAAGGGGATCAGTAGTACTACAGTACCTTGTCTGTGCTGCTCTTCAGTGAGTCGTGTTTGACTAGTATTGAGTGAGGGCCGTTTGGAAGCTGCTTGTCATGCTGAAACGCTGCCTCTGGAGGGCCTGTCAAGTCTCTGTCCTTGAAGATACCTCCAGCAGATGCCGCTGTTGTCTCAGAAATCCAGCCCAGTGGTCGACCAGGGCCAGGGAGGTTGCTGTGTTTCTTCTTTTGCAGGGCAGGCGAGTACCCAGAGGTCTGAACTTTAGTCAAGTTCTGTGAGTGGTTCAAGTGATTTGGATTGGAACTATGAGTGTATTGATTTCCTCGTTGGGCTGAGCCTGAAGAAAAATAAAAGACACAGACCCCTTTAACACTGGGAAAACCTTAAATCCAAGATATGGGCAACATCTCTATCGCAGTAAGGAGATGTGACCTTTTTATTTTTCCTCCCACCACATACCTCTGTGTGGATTAAAAACTCGCCTTACGGTGTCCCAGCCTGGCGCCCCAGCATACGAGAATGATTTCCCGGCACTGGCGGATGACATTGCATGCTGTGATCCATTTGACCCAGATGGAACCTGCGCTGTTGAGTATACTGCTCCATCTGGATTCACCCTATCCAGTGCAAGGACCACAGCAGGATTCTTGGAGATTGTTTGTCTCTTTCCAGCTACTGTGCTAGATGATGTAGTCGCTGCTTTGGTCTCCAAAAGTCTCGCCGAAGTTCTACAGTGAGTCAGTGGGACAAATTGGCACAACTTGCATGATTCACAGTATGAGTTACACATTAAAGAACCATAAATCAATCCATTTTAGGAGTGTGCTGAAAGCTCTGATTTTTTTTCATTTTGTCCTTGAAAGAATTAGAATGTGCACATAATGATGGTACATACTCCGACAGGAGGTTCTCACTAAACTGCTTTTGAAATGTATGTATCTTTCAGCTTCGGTGGCCAAAGAAGCTGCGAGTCATCACGACCTCTCACCTGAGCACCGGCGTGACATAATTGCCAGGCAGGACGCCTACTTTTCCTGTTCTGAGAGACAATCCACGGAGCCAGCCCTCTTTGAATTTCCCATAGACTCCCACCATCTCCCCCTTCCTCAGCTCCAGCTCCTCAGGCCGTCTTGGCTTGTAGGAGTAGAGGGCAGCACACCTGAGGAGTCACACAGAGAGCTTGCTTTGGCTTGTCACCACTGCGACTTTCATCCAGAGTTATGCTGCCAGCCCCCAGCTCTTTAAATGTTCTCCAAGTGTCTGACACAAGATTTTACTTCGATTTAACTTCCACACGACCCTGAAGACCACATTGCAGCCTCTGTGGCGAATTGAAAAAAAATGGTTTACGTCTTTACTTCGCGGGTGCAGAGATAGAATCGGCACCATCGTTCTTTCTATTTCAGACATGCTACCTCTGCACCAGAACTGTGCAGTGTCATGCAGTGACTAAAGCATCTACAGGGTGCAGGATCAGGTGTTACTCACACGCTGATGGAAAGCTGCTGGGTGGAGGAAGCTTTGCTGTCTGCGGAGGCAGATGCTGTCTGGGGGTTGACTAGGGCCATGGTGATGGTCGGGGGAGTCTCGCTGTTCATCTTCTTCTCGCCCTAGAACAGGGAGGAGCCAGTATTACTGAGATATGCAGTGCAACAGGAGGTCATTCACGGGACACAGCTGTGCACATCTGTTTAGAAATGTAAATACAAATGTGGAAAACGAAGAAAAGGTCAGTGAATGCAGGAACATGGACAGTTTAGCGATGCGAGGGATAGAGAGAAGAAAATTCCAAAATAAGTGGCAGATCGATATCCAACATGGTTTCCAGAAACGGCTGTTTTATCATAGAAGCATTAACAAAAGAACAGTGTGTGATTGTGTGAGTGTGTGTGTGGGGGATGCTCGTCTTCTAACCCCAGTAGATACTCACTAGTCATATCATGCATCACTGCAGCCTGAAGTGCTTCAGGTCAGAGCTTTAGCAATACGACGACTATTTTGATGCAACAAAATCTGGGCCTCAAGACCACTTTCATGCTGCAGACATCTCTAATTTCCCATCCTGTCGCACTCACACTGCAAAAGCCTCTGCAGAACACAGCGAAAGCTGGGATATCATCCCACACCAAGTTTAAACGCTCACTCGGATAGGAAACTCTACATGACGGTGTGTGTAAGGTAGCAGCTGGAAGAAATGCGGCAGGGGTTCAAGTGTAAGGGAGACGAACAGCATACCGCGGTTCTCGTGCATTTGTAAATTCATCCATCCTGGACCCCCTTTTCTCAGCGCGGCGAGTAGAGGAACACTGACAGGCTCTGAGTCAACAAACTGTGTGAGTCTGGCCTGAAACAGCCAGAGTATGTGAGGGAGTCACCCTTGGGTGTTGCTCTCACTTGCTAAGGACGCTGCATTTGGAATAATGACACCCGATTGCCAAAGTCAAAACAGCATCTCGGTCAGAACTTTAATAAAAAAAGAATCGCCTTCTGATCCGAGGACACGGAGAAACACTGGCGTCACGTCGTGTTGCTGTTGTCGTCATTGTGGAGGTTCCTGCAGTTCTATTTACAGCCTGGCAGAGTTCAGCATTAACATTACAGCATATGAGGCTTGGGACACCCTCTCTAATGTCTACATCCCGAGGCTTTCCCACCACTATCCTGCGTTATATTCCTGCACCACCCTAAAACACGCACACGTGAACACACGATCAAGACGCTGCCCTGGATTTAATCACATTCCAACTCGGTCTGGATGAAAGCCGTGCTGTGAGGCAGAAGTAACAAGAGATGAAGTTAGTGTACCACATCCTGAAGACATACAATCTCCCCGTTCCGGAGGAGAGGGGACAGATGAGGGTTACTGTCATCTAGCGAGCTCTGTGGCGAGTACACGCTGGGCTTGGAGCGACTCTATTATAATATCCGCAGCAACTTGTAATACAGAGTAGACTGTGGATGGAAGGGCCCATTAATTTTCCATACCGGAGTGCAGCTATGCAAGCTGGGACGCTTTCACATTATACATGAAAAGCAGAGAAAGCAGAAAGCGCTTTGTGGATCCCTTTATGTCCAATCAGCATCTTTACAGCTTTGTGCTGTAATGGATCTACCGATGTTTTGCAATTGAGCAAATTATGAATCCACTCATGTAGTTCTTTTTCTGGTATTTTTTTATTCTCTTCTCAATCCTCCTACAGTCTTGACTGCATTTACTTCACTCCTGTATTAGGAATAGAGATGATAGATCATGTTATCCACCACACAACCAAGGCCAGTGGAATTTATTCTCTACAGTCAACCCATCCATATGAGGGCCACAGTAGCTCAGTGGTAGGATATGTGTTTTGGGAAATGATGATCCAAATGTTGCGGGTTCGAACCCACTGCAGGGCATCATGAAGGGCATCTAGCCTTAATCCCCCAAGCTCCATTTAAGTCCATCATATATATATATATATATATGTGTGTGTGTGTGTGTGTGTGTACACACATGTAAAAATATAAGAGCAATGCACCTAGGGAGTATTCGTGAGTTCAGTGTCCTTACACCAATTTCTGATGACGAGATAACCACCCGACTTTCCTGAGCTATGTCACCTCTAAACCAGGGGAGAGTACAACCACAGTCCACCAATACCAAAACGTATGCAGTCAAGCCCCCCACATTTGGGGATGTCCCAGAGATCGGCACAACCCGACCACAAGGTTTAAGAAGATGCAGATCTCAGTTAACATGGAAACACTTGTGTTAGTTTCATTCTTTGACAAGGATCAAGCTTGTTGATATGAGTGTTGCCATGTTTTTCCACTTGCTGTACATCCCGGGTGTTATCATGACACAATCTGATTGTTATTCATACCATGCGTCTTATTCCATCCAGAGGTGGAGAGAGACCACATCACTCT
>OMLC01042386.1:0-20050 GCA_900302585.1 Regalecus glesne
TATGACTGCACAACAGTGTCCCACACAGTCTGATGTAGTGTGTAACACATCTAGACTGTCTGTGTCGGCCCGGGTCCCAGGATCCATTTCTACAAGGGTGGGACTGTTTACTGGTGAGCTGACGGCACACCAGCCACAATGGCTGCTGCACCTTGTTAGTAGAACCAGAGTCAGCAGGTCTGTTTCTCTCTGGCTCCTACATCCACCCACACCACACTGTTCTACTGGGATGCTGGCTGACTGTCCAGCACCATGTTTCAGATGGAGAAGATAAACACTTATTAACAGAGAAAATAGTAATGGACTGCAGCTTTAAAACAGGATCATGTAATATCTTAGCTCCATGGAGGCGTACTTGCACTAGTAAGGATCTGCAGGTCTTTGCTAAGTGGTAGCAACCCCTGGTCCCCAGACATCGACCCCAATTCCCAGATTTCTGCAAAACCTGTGTGTTTTTAACGCGTAAGACTCGACTCGCTCTCAGTCCTCAGAAGACCACACAGCAATCGCAGCAAACAAGCTAGCTATCTGCTACTGCCCAGTGTCCATTTTGTCTCTTTGGGTGTGTTTTCCGTTATCTACATGGCTGAACCACAGAGCTCAGCGGTGGATCTCACCATAGCGTCTCCACCACGGTGGCACTCGTACAGTCAGCCCCGATGGCTCTCATACGACACAGCACCCGAATCACATTCCCATCCACAGCTCCTGTTACCTGTGATAAGGGAAATAAGAAATAGTTTAAGTGTCCTGCGTAGCTTCATGTGCGGTCTCTCAGCATGTCCACGTTAAAGACTGTTTTTGATCGACAATCCCTCAAACTGACCGATGATCATTTTCTGCAGGCTCAACTAGCCTGGCAAGGCAGATGAATACTTTCAAAGCTTGACTATCTCCAATCTAGATTTTTGGTTTTTAATCCCATAGATTTTTGTCGACAAAGCAGCAACATAAGCATGTGTGGGGCTCATACCCAGTCGACTGCTGATAAACCATCTCCTGGTTTAACCTCAACGAACACATGAAATGCTGCATGTTAGCTGGTTCCCACTGACATGAATGTCCAAACTAAACCCACGCTGGGTAGAAATCACCCTAGACGACATAAACATGAAGTCTGTATTTTCATATAGAAATATCTATGGGTGACGATGCTGATTCTGACCTATTAACTGATGCTAAACGTGTGTGTGCTACATGACCTCTGACCTGTCCCAGTGCAATAGAGCCTATAGCTCCAGCAGTGTAGCGCCCCACTCCTGGTAGTTGTTTCAGAAGACTCTCCACTGTCCTTGGCATCTCCCCATTCAGCTCTGACACCACCTGAGACACAACAGGACTGTCATTAACCCCCAGGGTGGTTTACAGTGATACCCAAAGAACAGTTTGACACAGCTGATAATCAGCAATACTGGTTCTCTCCAGTAGATGGATTGTCATTATATAAACTTGCAAACGACAATTTTGTGGATTGGTGGTGGTCTGCATGATGAGCCCTGTCATGTAAAGGTATTCAATCAAGCAACTCATCAAAAGTCAGCAGTGCAGTTTAAAGCTGAGTACATATGGTATCTTAATCTAGTTCCTGACATCAGGCTTCACACTGACCTTCTGAGCCCCTTCATGCACTCTCTTTCCCCGGGAGTAGTAACCTAGCCCCGCCCACATCTGGTTCACTTCCTGTCCACAACAGAGGAGGAAATCATCAGCTGATAATTATTATTTTTTATGGATGTGTTTGTGGTTTCAAATGGACAGAACCAAGCAGGTTTCAGAACGGGTATGTCTCCAATGACTGCTCTGAGTAATCACCTCTAACGTAGCTGCAGCAAGATCCTGCACAGTGGGCCATCTCTGCAGCAAAAACAGGAGCAAGTTTCAGATTGATTGTATTCAAAATAATTTTTGTGTCAAACTGCTTAAATTCAAGTTATGTTGTTTGCATAGTTAACCTACACACCAAGAATAAACCAAACACTGTAAAATCGATTAACACATGAATAATCAGCATGTATACATCTGCAACAACTTTGATAAGAAGACCTATGGCAGCATTTACATGCTAAAAAAAATCCTTGCTGGTAAGAAAACAAAGAAACTAGAGTACAGCGTGTAAAAATACCAGATCTGCATAGAGCTTATCTACATTATGTGGTGCATATTTAGTTGCGTTGTTCAGACACACACAGCTCACCCAGAAACCTTTCGCCATGTAGGTGATTTAGATTTAGAACATGACAATAGTGAACAGCTCAGCATCGCCTACCTTCATCCATCTGTTGTAATAGCCAATGACAGTGGCCACCTGGGTCTGCTGCAGCATTATCTCAGAGACCCACACTGAAAACCCAACAATGTGACGTTCAAGTAGGGCAGTTCTGTTTTAAGACACAACAAATGCGGGTCGTGTGTGTAGCATCTTACCTGCGTATGTCCTGATGTTAATATCTGGCTCTCTTATGGCCTGTCAAAGGAAAACAGAAAGTATCTTCAGTAATAATATAAATGTGTTTACTCTGTGATACACTGTCATTATTCTTTTCATAGCAAAACAAAATCTCTACTGTCCATTGCAAGTGAAAGTGTTTCATTTGCCATATGACCAAGGTAAGTGGGATTTGTTCTGCAGGTAACCCATCCTAATGTATAGGGGCAGTGAGTGCAGCCACCACTGCGTGCTCGGGGAACAGTTAAAGGTTCAGTGTCTTGCTCGACATGCTTCTGGAGGGGCCGGGGATTGAACCACCAATCTCCGATTATTAGATGACCACCTAACCTGACAGTTTCTTTGAGCAGGACACTGAACCCCTAACTGCTCCCTGGGTGCCGTGGCTGCTCACCACTCCAATATTATAGGATGGGTTAAATGCAGAGAAGATGTTATGTTGCATGTATGTACAATGAGAAATAATTCAGATTTATTCTTCTGTGTGCAGGCAAAGGAAGAGATTCAGATTGCTTTACCACACTCCTCCATGGCAGTTCCCTCTTTTCTTTGTTATACCAGCTGAGGAGCCGAGACCTCATGTGCATCACCTCATCTGGATCACTGAACGTATGGTATGTGGAGGTCAAAGGGATGGTCTTGGTTTCTTCTGTTGAGGGAGGAAGACCGTTTATATTTGTCATCATATCAATTACTCAAAGGCATTTTAGAAGCAGTACTACTGAGTTTCTGCCATCAAGGGTCACACAGGTGACAGATTCTCCTTTCTAGCCAACATTCATCAGGTGGATCAGTTCATGTGGACACAGACGTATCATCACTCACACAGGACATCTTCGGTCTGAGCCGACTGGAGATATAAAGACAGAATCTTTGTAAAAGGTGAAACAAACTGACCTCATTGGGACAGTTAAGACAGTTCTTCCGACCCTAACTCACCATAACGCTTTGGCACCAACGGTAAACTTAAATCCTGATTAGAGCTCTAACATGAAGCATGAAGACGCATCATACCTCTAATGTGATACCTATAATACAACGGCCATGATGTGAAACACCTATTTGACTGCAGAGGGGTCATCACAACAAATGCTGGGTCAGCTTACGTGATGTAGAAACAAACCCGGCTGCTGGCTGTCGGGTCGCTTTAGAACGTAGAAAACATGGAGCTGTACCTTGTTTAACGTCGGACTTTGTCCTCTTCCGAACACGTTTAGGGCCTCCTGTCGCCTCCACGGCGGCTCTCTTGGCCCGCAGCATCCCTGTGGGGAACCTCGTCATGGACGCGGCACAAGGACGCCTCCCGGCAGCGCGGGGTGCACTCTTGACCATGCATCGAGAAATGTGTACACTCTGCGTTCCCGCCATAGCAAGGGGCGGGGCAAATCGACCCTGTCCAATCAGCGGTTAGAAGCGAGGAGTCTCTCTTCTTCGCCTTTTCCTTCATTATTCTTCTTCGTTTACTAAATTAACTGCAGTTGCATTTAGGCTTAAGACACGTTACCGTCATCTACTGCTCAGTTTGAGGGACATTTCAGGAAATCCGGAAGGAGACAAACACTTTTTTCACAGCACTTTATGTCAAATATGGGGGCGGCATGGCTCAGTGGGTAAAGTGGTCGTCTGGCGATCAGAAGGTTACAGGTTCGATCCCCGGTCCTGCAGAGAAGCGTGTCGAGGTGTCTTTGAGCAAGACACTGTTCCCCTAACAGCTTTGCCCTGTGATAGACTGGTGACCTATACAGGGTGTACCCCGCCTCTCACCCAATGAGAACGGAGATGGGCCCCAGGTCCCCCACAACCCGATTTCGGATAAGCGGTTGACGATGGATGTAAAATATGATACGTCATTTTACTTATAATACAAAACTTGTTTTGAGAGCAGAATACCTGGCAAACATAACCATAAACCCCATTCATGCATACCTGACGTAAAAAGTCAATGAATGTAGATATAGTCTGACAGCCCTGAATTGATGACAATATTTTGGAGGTCTAAAAGGTCTATTCATTGATAGAAGCAGGTAAGAAAATTAAAGAAGTTTTGCGATTTTCTGTTTCACTTAAAATAACCTAAGCCTCAACAGAACTCACTACAAAAACATAAAAGTATATGTAGGTGTGTGACTTTCGTTTGGTAGAATAGAACGACAGACTCAGTTTTTCCCCTTCTTCTTGGCACTTTTTCCTTTCACCGGAGGCTCCTCATCTTCCTTTCCTGTAGCAGCCTTGACACGCTTCTTTCCCAAAGGAGTCTTTGCATACCAGTTCTGGCAAGACAAACACACGGACACTTAAAATTAACTGCAATAGTACTAGAAAAGATTCCATCCATTTACCAGAACTCAAAACAGTAACAAATAGACTGAAGAAAGAGATAAATGTGATGTATTGACTGTACTTTAAGGGCCTCCTCTTCAGTTTGGAACACGGGGTCAATCTTGGCCAGGAGGGGGACGAACTCAGCGGCAATTAGGGGTTTCTTAGCTTGCTGGGAAATGCGGCGCTCAGTCAGCACGCTGCGGATCACCTGGACCATGTGACCCTGCGTGTAGCCATCAGAGATCTTGGCCAGTGAGCTGAGGTCCAGAGCGCTTGTCACCTCACCCCCATTCTTCCTGATCAGCTGCTTCCACATGACTGCAGATACATGAGGTCAGAGGTTGGGTTCCTTCAATACATGTGAATGTTAAAAAAGTGTTTCATTTATGTCATAAAAAATGATGAAACTTAAAGCGGAAATCCAGGTTTTCCTTCAGTTATGACTTGACTTATTCTCTCCGTGTGTGGGGAAGTGACACGAGTCATCTTGCTCCTGGGTGGAGACAATCTCCAGTCTCTGCATATCACTGTTGAGCTGTTTTGACCAGGTCAGACAAACACTGGTACAGCAGCAAACACATGTGTATTAGTAAAACGACTGAGATGTGATACTGACATGTCCATGACAGTCAATATGACTGTACAACATGGTTCCCAGATAGTCTGATATAATTTCTAATACATCAGACTATCTGTGTCAGATGGGGTTGAAGGAAAGGAAAGCCATTTTATTTGATCATTGCATTCTTACAATTAAATATGTCCTCTGCATTTAACCCATCCTATTGTGAGCATTGGACAACTGGAGAGCAGTTGGAGGTTAAGTGTCTTGCTCAAGGACACTGAACCCCAACTGCTCCCTGTAAGGATCTGATTTTACAAGGGCGGGAAGTGTTTACAGCTGAGCTGACAGGACACCAGCCACAATGGCTACTACAGCTCATTTGTGGCCCTCCTGCCAAAGGGAGAGACAGATCGGGGAAACCATGAATCTCAGCTTCAATACCAGTGTAAAAGAATATAAAAGTAAAACACAAAACGGTCATAAAAACCAAACCAGGCCAAAAGACTGTGATAGGAATCAGCAGCAGAGTCTGGAACGATTTGTTGGAGGCCGTCATCATTTATCTGGACGTTTGTCGATCCTTACTGTATCTAGATCCGTAGTTGGGCCGCGGGATGAGGAGGATTTTCTTGTACATGTCACATAGGGACTTCATGTCTGCGCCGAGTGGATCCTTGGTTGTTCCCACAACCAGAATGCGTTCCTCTCCTTTGATCATCTCCAGCATCTTGGGCAAGTCTTTCTTCAGCCGCTGGGGATCGACCTGAATGCCCGGAAAGTGGATTCTCATCAATCAACAGACCTACAAAAGAGCTCTTGGGCAGATATATGAGGCTGGAGCTGAACCTGCGGTGAACTTTACCTCTTTTTCCTCTTTGGGAACTTTCCTGTAGAACATTTTCTCTGCGTCTCCGATCCAAATCACAGAGGGCTGCATCAGCTTAGCGACCTGCACAGAGAGTTAGCACAAATTCAAATAAAAGCAATAAAACACCCTCCACACGGTTGGAAATCAGTGAACAATAAAGTCTCTGGGGAAGGCTGAACAGAAGGACAGGCATCTCAGATTTATAGCTGCCATCTTTAAACGCCATAAATAGGAAATGATGCTGGCGTTGGGTTCTTGTCATCTGGATGCTGTTGTGTTACCTTGAACACCATATGAAGCATCATGGCGAGGCCGCTCTTGCCTGGGTACTTCCCCACCGTGTTTAGTGGAGAGAGATTGAATAGTGTGGCGCCTGTCTCCTGGCAGATAGCATGGACCAACATCTTCTTCCCAATGCCAGCAGGCCCAACCAGAAGGATGGCCTTGATGAGGGGGGCCTTCTCATGGACCACCCGGGAGCCTTCAGACAACACACAAGTCAGCATGACCTCATCTGAACTAGGGTTTCTCCCCCTCCAGGGTCAATACCAACCTCAACAATGTCCCACAGGATCCAGGCCCCTTAGCTAACGCTGTATACTACATATAAAGCAGGTCTAACCTCCTTGATTTTTCCTACAGGAACTATTGGTTTATTTCTCGAGTCTTTATCAAGCTGAGTAGCTATATGTCATGTGTGTGTAAATGTGACCAGATCTCCTTTGCAGAAACATTTTGATCTCAATGAGACTCTAACTGTATAAATAAAGTTTTGGTAAAATGAAATCAAAACCCATCCACCCTTTATCCTGCCTGGCTTCATTATCTGCCCCGACACGCAGCATCAACACAGTCACAGTCACAGACAGGCAAGCGTATACAGCAGCTTCACTTTTCGTACTTTATTGTGTTGTAGATTTAAATATGGAGAGGTCTGTATTACACGTCACCATTAGTCCCCACATTGTGGGCCAAATGAGCCCATAACATCTGGCTCACCAGTCCCAAAGGTGGGCTCTACCACTGTGTTTTGCAGAGTTGAATATAAAATGACCATTTCCCATCAGTCTATACTCTACAGCCCATGATGACAAAGTGAAAACACATCTTCAGAGATTTTTGCTAACCATTGCTCACCACGTATGTGTTGAGCTGTAGACTGAATGATGTCACTGTACGGTGATGAAATAACTGGTGTTTTAAGGGTTTAAAGTGCCTCAACATTCCATCCACTGTTCTAAATGACCCCTGAACCTTGAAAGGCCAACGCTGACCTAGACTTGACCAGTTGAGACTAATCTAAATCCTAAAGCTTAAATAAAAAAGAATGTTAACTCTCTAATCAGAAGTGGGACACCCACATCCTCTCTCCATCTGCAGCAATGTTTTCACTTTGTCATCATAGGTTATTGAGAATAGATGGTAAAAATTGCAGCTTCCTCCATCTATCTGAGGGGCAACATGGCTCAGTGGATAAAGCGGTCGTCTGGCAATCAGAAGGTTGGAGGTTTGTCCCCCACACCCCCCAGAAGCGTGTCGAGATGTCCTTGAAAAAGACACTGTTCCCCTAACTGCTCTGCCCTGTGATAGACTGGCAACCTATACAGGGTGTACTCCGCCTCTTGCCCAATGAGAACGGAGATAGGCTCCAGTTCCCCCGCGACCTGATTTCGGATAAGCGGTTGAGAATGGAATGGATGGATCCATCTATCCATCATCAACCACTTCTCCAAAGTTGGGTTGCAGTGCTATTCTGGAGCCTATCACAGTGCTCATAAGCCCTAAGATGGGAAAACACCCTAGACAGATAATCATTTTATCCATTTGAAACTAAATCCACATCACTAAGTGTGCAAAAAGTGAAAGGGTCTGAATACCTTCTGAAGCCGGTGTATACTGTATACTGAACATGTCTTATGCCCTGATCAGGCTACATTTTCACCCATAGACTTATCCCACATAAAGTTTCAGACTTGGTTTTGTTTTTTCTACTTTCACTTTGAGCTTGTTCGCATATAAATCAGGTTGTCCTGTAGTTTTATCAAAGAAATGTGCAGAATGAATGAATAGTGAGTGAGCTTTGATTGACTTGAGGAGGGACAAAGCTATAAGGAATAAAGCATCAAACTAACAAATCAGTTTAAGTCAATTACCATAATACCTAAATACCATAGGAATGGAGAAAAACCAAAAATCTCGACTCGACCCATACCAGTGTATGTGAATTACTTCTATCCTGGTACACTGAGCCAATGTAAGGCTTCAACAGGACATGGACTGTTCTCTCACCCAGAGGTAAAATGGCATACAGAGTTAAGACCTGTCGCACATCACACAGCGACGGCATGGGCTCGATATCGTTTTGTCTCAGTGTAGTTGCAAGGTAGCTGAAATCACCTAGGAGGCAGGAGAAAACAACCATGAGGCCTGCAGTTCTCAGCCAACAAAAAAGGCTTTGGGAAACTGCATGATGTGATTTGAACCTCAAAACCCTCAAATGTCATCATTATCATTTAGGAGATTACTGAATCCCAGTGCCATTTGTTTTTCAGAGTTCAGTCATTCACAGGCCAGATGAGGGCAGCACCTCACTATTAAGTCAAAGCCTGACTCTGCACACTGATGTGTGAGAATAACAAAGGTTATATACAGAGAGATATGAAAGGATGACCGATCTTATAAATAGACCTTACCTAAATAATCCTGCATTTTTACATTATCCGCCTTGATCAACAAGCCTTCCTCCACCAGCTCCTGATGCAGGGACTCAAGGCTCCTGGTGAACATGAGAGACTGATGACGGTGTGTCTATGTGTGTGTGTGTGTGTGTGTGTGCGTGTGAGAGTGTGTGTGTGTGTGAGAGAGTGTGTTTGTATGTGTTTTCCTCTGGTCAACATATGTATCATGCATGTTTTGTATGCGTTGTGACAAATCTGATGTGCTATGAGAAAGTCTCCACTCACCTGTCAGCTGTTAGATCTTTGTCTTTCTTCTTCTCTCCTGTCTTCGAACCTTTCTTCTTCTAGAAAGTCAAATACGTGCCATTGACAGCACAACTCAGGATCAATAGAGTGAGATAAGATACTATATAAGATAAAATATTCCTTTATTAGTCCCACAGGGGGGAATTACGAGATGCAGTCAGAAGCCTTGTAATATGGGGACAGTAGAGTCTTGATGAATTTCATACCTTGGTATTTGCTTTGGCTTTGCTGCCTTTGTCTCTATCTACTACCAGCTTCAAGTTTGCCAGCTCTTGTCTCATCACCTCATCCACCTTAGACAAGCATAACAGACCAGTGTCACTGCACACAGCTTACATTTCACCTTACTTCAAGCCTTTTATAGCAAAACTGCAAAATCTAAAATGATAAAAACAGAAAATTTGCTAAAAAAGAGCAATCACTCACCAGCACCATAGAAAGTTTGAGTGGTGGTCTACTATACAGTATTTGGCCACTAAGGGTTGCAAATCTATTGTTACTATGCACACCTGTACTGTACATAAACTGTCCAGCACAAGTGCTGCTTGGTTTAATCATTCTGTAAGGACAGAAGCAGAAGTATCTGTCCTGCACAGAGACATGGGTCACCTGTAATCTTATTTCCGTCTCGATCTCTTTTCTCTTCTCCTCCTTGATCAGCTCGGTCTCATGTCTCTGGGCGAAGTTCCTGGACTCGCTGCGGTTCTGCCAAATGTCTGACGATGACAAACATTCAGGTCAGCCTCCAAGCTGTTTGGTGTTATCATGAATGTATAAATACGCATGTGAATATATGGAAAGATGGAAGCTGGCCTAGGAGAAAAAGCCCATAGAACTCGACTGAGTTAAATATTTTTCCTGAAGTTGGCAAATCGTACCTGATCACTTGATTACTATTTTTGTCATCTTGTTATCGTTATGTCATAAAAATTTTAAGAGTGTCCTCATTAAAAGCTATTTAAATGATCAGTGTCAGCAGCTTTGTGACGCTAACACCAGAGCAAATAGGCTTGCAGCATTGTAATAGATTGTTATCTTTACAAAACAGGTCCTCAGATATCCTCTGTGAATCTAGTGTGGATGTGAGGACAGTGAACCCTGTGGCCGTTGACTGTGGAGTAACTCTTCAATATGACTCACCCACAAAGATTTTTCTTGATGCCACCAAGTCAGACAGAAAAGCAGATGGCTGCATCTTTAGCCCGGCTTCCTCCTCCTGCTACGGTTCAGGAATTAGATCATTGGATCAGAAAAGTATCAGACTTCATAATCTAGTAAAACACAGCTGGGTAAAGAACAGCAGTGAGCCCCCACCTCCTCTCCACCCTTTCCTTTGTTTTTCCTTTCCTTCACTTCCTTCTCTTTGGGCTTCTTGTTGGCCTCCTCCTCCTCCTTTATGGCGATATCCTCCATCAACTCAAGAAAAGACGTATTTGAGATGCAGCATAAAGTTTCTACCAAAGTTTTTTTGTTCGGTATGCATTTCAACACAAACCAAAAAAGACCCATAGCCATGAAATACAGAGACATAGGGAGAAGTTGGGCCATCAGTTGTTCACTCAGTTTCATTCAAAACCATTCACAGACTGTACTGATACTATCTACACATGGTGTTTTGGAGAAGGTGCGATACCACACATGGCACCTTTAAACAAAACGCCAACCTCCCTGCATACAGTGCTGGAGCTGTGCCTCATGTTGGTGGGTCATTCTACCTGTTGTGGAGTTTTTTCAGTAAAGATGATAGCTGAGCCTCCATCCTCTTCATCGGGGTAGGCAGGGAAAGATCCTGTGGCGTCACTAGAGATGGAAAATACAAAAAAAGAGGAATAAAACTCAATGACAGCATAGCTACTTTTATTGTGTCCACACCTTTCTCCATAAACTTTATGAGTGAATACATTGTTAATAATTTGTTTTAATTAATATTTAATGCCATTTCTTTTAGTGTGATACCATGCAATATGAATATTGTATTGTGTAAGTACTGTATCACACAGACACTCCAGATAGACAGACAGACAGACAGCTGGATATTACCGACACTCGATGAACCACTGTCGGATTTGGTCTCTCATGGAATCTCTCATCTCCGACCCCTCCAAATTCCACAGCTGTTTTGTAATGGACCCTATGGAGTGCTGGTAGTCACTTTCATTTTCATCCTGTTTGATCAGCCGGCGGGCTTCGTTGGCCCGGGCAGCCATTACTGCTGGACATGGCTGCTCAAGTCTGGGATCCATGCCCTGAGAGACAGGACCAACAATCTATTAGATTTTTATCATGATAATTGTGTGTGGCAGGTAAGGTAAGGAAGGATCACCTGCTGGGGGGAAGAAAGAACCAATCCTGATCAAATTGGTTCCAGTCAGAGTTAAATGACAGCTTGTGTTCAAATAAGGGAAAATAAAACAATTGGATACACTCATTACACCAGCTGGTACAAGAATGAGTCCAAACCAAGGTGTGTTCGGCTACTGTGTTCTTGTGTTCTGCTCCATTTAAAATCAGGATCAGTGTATCGGTGTCAGCAAGGCCTACCTGCCATTAATGAACCTCTCTTTATAGTTTTTACAGTATTGATAGTCTGTATTTTCCAGCTGGTACACAGACAGCTGCCGTGAACAGATTGAGACACTGGACTGTGCATGGGGCGGCATAGCCCAGTGGGTCGAGGGGTCGTCTGGCAGTCAGAAGGTTACCAGATATATCCCTGGTCCTACACATAGCATGTCGAGATGTCCTTGAGCAAGACACTGAACCTCTAATTGCCCCCCGAGCGCCTTATGTTGGCAGCTCACTGCTCCTATACACAAGGATGGGTTAAGATGCAGAGAAATTCAAATTTCCCTTTGCGGGACTGATAGGGAATCATTATTATTATTAAACTGAGAGCTGTAACCAAGGGGCAGCAGCCATTGTGGCTGGTGTGTCATCAGCTCAGCAGTAAAAAGTCCCCACTCTTCTAGAAATGGATCCTAGGACCAAAGCTAACACAGACAGTCAGATGTATTATACAATATATCATACTACTACTCAGTGGGTAGCACGGTCATCTGGTGATCAGAGGGTTGCAGGTTTGATCATTGCACCTGCAGAGAATTGTGTCAATGGATTATGGCTGGATGAATTATACATGAGGAATAAACACTGTGATTTAGTTCCTGGTCATGCTGGCTTTGTTAAAGCCCAGTCTATTTCTGAGAAAATGTATTTACTAATACAGCAGATGGGATGGATGGGATTTAACAACCTCACATTCAATCTTAACCAATTTCTTACAAGACAAACCTTTAATAAATAGCTTAAATGGGGCTATATGTAAATTCTACCCAAGTTTTACTATTCAGCAGCCTCAACTTATTATGACTATTCATATCATACCTCAAGGAAGCTAAAACATTCACATAGCTTCTTCAGTGAGAGCTGAGTGATGTACAGTTTGACTCACCATGCCCAGAAACACAAGCTCATCATTTCGAGCCTGTGCCACCCTCTTCCTCTGTATGTAACCCCTCCACACCTGGAAGACAAAGTCACCATATCAGCTCTGTCACAGACTTAACTGACTGCATCTGTGAAATCGTTCAAAAAAGTTAATCTCATGTAAGAGGGAGAAGTGCTGTGGGTTCAGGTTGATGGTAGAGTCTTGTCAACCTCTGTTTATATGCAACATTTCATACAGTTCATGTTCACGTTTACAAAAATACAAAATAAAACGAAAAGCTATGTTAAAGAACCTTCTGAATGCCAACTGCTGCTGCTTCGATGTCAGCTGAACTCAGATCTTGGTTCTTGGGTCTCCTCTGCCTGTGGTTGTCTCTTTGGATCTCCTTCATGAACTTTGCCCTCAGGCGGCCCTGCCGAGCTCTCTCCACCGTCCGGATGATGCTAGCAGCCTCTTCTAGCGACAGCTCCCGTGTCACCGCAGGCTGCAGCAGACACAAGATGATGTGTTTACACCCAAATGACATTTTGAAGAAAAACTCATCGAGAATCATGATGATGTGTGAATCTGGACTAAAAACGGGCATCTTCATTTCAAAAGCTAATTTCATGTCTATTCTGGTTTCACCTCTGTGTCCAACTTGTGTGCAAATGTACAGCTGGTGCAAGTCTTACCCTGGGTTTCTCAGTAGCCTCCATCCTGTTGAGAACATGGGTCAGCATCATGTTTCGCTCCTGGAGTTCTTTGCTGTGCTCACTGATGAAATAGTGAGGAATGGGGATCTTGATATCCTCCTGCAGTGAAACCAAAATATATTGGGCTACACAAGTTGGAGGAGCAAAAGATGTATATGGGTCACACACCTGTCACCAATGTCAGTTGTGTGAGTGTGTGTGTGTGTGTGTGTGTGTGTGTGTGTGCGTGCGGAGGGGGGTGTAGATAAGTATCACCAGAGTGTAGCAGCATTAATCACTATCATCTGTACCTGCCTGTCACTCAGGTTTGCTAGTAACGGAGGGGGAGGGTGTGTGAATAGGATACCGTAATTTTCTGTTGGCCGCTATTCCTTTAGTCCAGTTTTGTAACAATATTTTGTCAAGGATTCTTGTAACGTAAAACTACTTCTGTGGGTGTTTCTCACAGTTAGTCTCTCTTTCTCTCACTCTTTCTCTCTAAACTGATTTTGTATCACATGAAAACATATGAAAATCTTTATATCAGTATGGATACTTGATGTATCCTCTTCAACCCACCGGTGTGAGCTTGAGGTCCTGGAGGACATCATTCATGTAGTGATACTCAGAGAACTCAACCTCCACCATCTCCTTTTTCAGCTCCACCAATCGACCCATCACGCCATCCAGGACTTCCCGAACCAGGCGCCTCTTCTGTGGGTGCACCAGCTGGTGATAGGCCTCCTCAAGCCACCTGAGGATTTGGATGTAGCGCACGTAGAACGTGGCCAGGCGCTGAAAGAACACCACCCGGTCCTTCTCTGGATGGAGTGTCTGGACATGAAACTCCTGTTCCAGCAGGCTGTCCAGCTCCTCCTGAGCATCTTTCCACAGCTTGTTATACGTCCTGAATCAAGGGAAAACATTGGATGATGACTGCCAGTGAAAGAGTCTTATTGCCGCACGTCCAAGGTCGATGAATCTTTTTCTCTGCATTCAACAGACCCTATTGTATAGGAGCAGTGAGCCCTACCACAGCATGGCGGCTCAAGGAACAATTAGGGGGTTCAATGTCTAGCTCATGGACACCTCGACACACTTTCTGCAGCGGATCGAATTACCAATTTCCAATAACCAGATGACTGCCCTGCCTCCTGTGTTATGCTGCCCAAGTTCCCTACTGTACTGGACGTGTGAAAATAGAAAACGTGTGACTTGGACATCTGGTTCCCACAGCTCATTTGAAAGGAAAAGTTGTGCTGAATGGCTGTTCCTCTAGCTTTTGTCCGTTCGGTTTGTTTGCGTATCGTTAAACACACCTTTAACATATCACTATAATAGCAATATAGCATTATAATTGCAGGGGGCATATTTAACGTTATGGGAGCTCACTAGCATTTGGCTAACGGGTCGGAGATTTTAATTGGCTGGTTAGCACGCTTGCCTTTGATGAGGAGTCTTGGGTTCAGTTCCCGGCTATGCCCACGAATTCGTGGCAAGCGTGGGAGACCTGAAGGCTCCAGGTCGCCCGAAGACCTACCTGATATGCTTGATATTTACCTGGGACTCGTTTAGTAATAATAATAATACCCTCATAATAATGTGTCGTTAACATGAGCACTCCTGCTTGCCCTTTCTGTTTTGCTTCATTGCTACTACGGTATGACTGTTGTTACGGATGCCAGCTAGCATGACTGGCTGGCGGCAGAACGTCGTAAATCCTAACACCATGACCTTAACAGCGTTTCTAACCACTAGGATAGAAGTCTGGGATTTTATCTCAGTGGTTAGAGCATTTTTCTCTCACACCGTGGTGTTTTGTAGTCAACGAGATGGCAGGTTCAAGACCTCGGCCGCACTGTGAAGAAACAGCACTACTGAAGTACTTAACAAGTAACGCTTGTGCTTAGCTGCTGTGATATATTAGCTGGTATAAGGGGCTCAATGAAGTCAGTTATCTGCTAAATAACCCAGACTAAAAGCACTAACCGAATTAAATATATACATATGCACATATTGTAAATGTGAAGTGGTGAAATCCAGTCCAACCTCAGTATAACTGGAGAAAGTGGCCTTAAACGTCTGACAGCTCCCTTTGACAGTCCTCTCAAATAAACTCACCTTTGTGACATTTCTCTGCAGTCGCGGAAACCTTAAAGATGTTTGTCGTCACGTAATAAAACGACAAAAACGTCGCACACCAGTTAAAACAGTGGAGCTAGTTA
Source organism: Regalecus glesne (assembly GCA_900302585.1). Lineage (NCBI taxonomy): Eukaryota > Metazoa > Chordata > Actinopteri > Lampriformes > Regalecidae > Regalecus > Regalecus glesne. Next base: position 15,533 of record OMLC01042386.1, read on the forward strand.
GCGGTTTAACTGCCGGTTAATTTCAGTTTACGCCGTCTCCATGGTAACGCTTGTTCCGGTGTCAAGCCACAAACCATGACCCCTCGGATTTTGTTACCCCTACCTTTAAAGCCCTCTATTCCGGCCTCAACCCCAGATGCTATTAGTTTATATGATTAGAGAAGCTTCACATTTAGAGTCACATTTAGGGTCGTAACTATGCCAGATTTGACCATTTCCATCTGCTGTCCATTAGCAAATTAATACAGCGTGTTACCTATACAAAAAACTCATCCAATACAATACCACCTAAACATCTCTCCACATGATAACAGTTAATACCTAGCACATGCTAGCAGCATATGGTTGACTTGACCATCTCATCTCCTAAACACATAACTGCAAGGTGCCTTTACAAGAAACCATCCTATTCTTCATGTTTGTCACACCAAACCAACACATAATATCACATGATGTCACCAACTCAACACTCGCAAACCGAACAAAGTTGTTCTCTCCAGCTAAATGTGACCTTATCTAAACTACAGCTACCTGGTTGAAACAGTGGAAGGGGGTAACATAATGTGAGGGGGTCACAGATTTTGGTCTGACACCGGACGTTTCCTAAGCATATTTATTTCCCCCTTGCAAACTCATCCGGCCTGAATCACCCCGCTCCTCAGAGGAGAAATAAAGTCCAACTCAGGAGCGCAGACTAAGGTGCAACACACACGCAGAGAGTCTCCGGCAATGAGCCTACATCCGCAGAGGACAAGCATCTAATTTGTTTCTCTCTTCTGAAGAACATATGAAGAAAAGCTACGGGAGTACTTCGGTTGAGCCGGTCCTTACGTTGCGCTGCGGCGCTGTTTCAGTTTACACCACTAGGTGACCTCCGTCAGCTATTCCACAAACAAGCTAGCTTTGTTTTACCAAGAGGTGCAAATGACACAGAATTAAACATTTAGGAAATTACCTGGCCCAGACTAACAAAGAAAGGAAAAGTAGTAACATGGTGGTTAGAGCTGGACTGCTATGTGGCAACAGGGCAAAACAAGTTGATTTGGTCGTGTCTTAGGTACGAGGACAGTAGACGTGATTATTATTATTATTATTATTATTATTATTATCACGGCAGCATTTATGGATGATGAGGATAATTTGGGTAACATCGACCATTCCTCTACGTGGCTTCGGAACAATGCTGTCAGGAGACCCACAGTCGGATCACGGGCCAACCATTTCGAAATGCATCGTGATGCGTCGACTCACCAGTCCAAAAGAACAACTGCCAATCGGATTTATCACTGTTCGACTTGGGCTGCTACACTTAAAAAACCGCATTCTCTTCGGGCACTTTGGCGGTCAAAAGAGTTTTGGACACTTTTGGACATCAATGCATAAAAACATCGACACGGAGGAATGAGCTGACAGGTCAGCTGTGAGCCTGAGGCCCCGGGACACTGAGGACCACCTCTTCTCCCCATCCGACATTCAACAAGTGGACCGATCGAAATTGGAAAACTTACACGCACACACACACACACACACACACACAGACACACACACACACAGACAGACACACACACACACACTCACACAGACAGACAGACAGAGACACACATGAGCTGTTCTTCCACCGTCAACACGTGTCTGTCTTCCTCTCAATGGAACTTCCCTAAGCAACGTTTTTTGCTTGTCATCCTCATTCACCGTGCAAACTGTGAAAGTTGGATGTGAGTTTCTCTCTCTTACATATACGTTCGTTCGCTGATGCGTTGGGTCGCAGAGGAGGGGTGCATGAGAATGGGAGCGATCATCGGCGGGAGAAGAAGCTGAACCGAAGATGTCTATAATGCTTTGCCACCCACACGAAATCGATTGTATTACAGTGAAGAAGCTGCCTCGTCGTATAAAGCGGGACGCATGATTTCCAGAAAGACGCCGCTGAACGCAATCTGCTGGCTGAGTCTCTGCCTCACGGAATCCCCGACACCGCCTGCAGACTTCTACTGAAGACAACTGTGTCCGCTCCCTGGGACATAAGCATCTCTTCACTCCGGAACCTGTAAGTTTGGGGACAGATTAATCTGATGGCCAGATGGTTCTTTTTTTTTAGGATTAACCCGCACACAGGGAACTTTTACATGCCTCACAGACCTGCGTAAAGTTGACGCATCACTTGAGCAGGGGATGCACATGAACACATTAAGCCTGTAAAACGTAGCTTTTGACACATTCCACTGGCAAGCAACGTTGAACTGTAGAGGCATCTTGTGCATGATGGTCCACCGGGGTTAGTGGGTTTTTACTCATGTTAAGAATCCATGATGCCTCATTCCCTCATTCATCTGTGATTGTCTCCAAAACGGGAGCTGACTGTAAGCAACCGGATCACTGTGTAACTCTCTAACTGGACTTGTGTTGGCTTGTGTTGTCAGATACTGAAGCCATGCAGGTGGAGAGGAAATGGCACATACTGTTGACCATCTTTCTTCTGCTGCTCACCTCGGGCCAGTGTATGGACAGCAGAGAGGTCAAGCAAAAAGAGAGGAGGACCTTGTTGGATCTAATCTTGCAGGTTATCGAGGAAGGACAGCAACGGGACGAGCCTGCCTCTAAGCGCTATAGCAGTGGACTCTTAACGGCAGCCCAAGAAATAAGTTTCTCCTCCCGTGAAAAGCCTTTCATTGTTCCTAGGCTGGATAACAGTAGACCCATAGGTAAGCTGATAAGATTTATTTTTAGGCACTGATGAAAGCATAATCCTCGTTTCACCATGTGAGGCAGCTGTCCTTAGTCTGGTGTATGTGCAGCACATGCTGCTTGTCTGCATGCCTGCACGCCTTCCTGCGTTGGTTACTAGGACCCTCACTCAGTCCCAGACAAATGTGGCAGCTTGGGAAATGTGAAATCAGGGTCTCTTATCCACAAACCAAAGTAAGAAACGCGCTTTAAGAGACAAAGCGCCGGACCCGGATGACCCTGTGCCGCATTTTGATTTAAGACGCAGGTTCGGCCCACCTGTGCCGACACTCATGTCTCTGTTTCGGTGGTGACGTACATGTCTGGCCCTCTCAATCCCTCCTCTTTTGACAATCTCAACACACGTCTGGCTCCCCGGTTTATCCTGACATGATGGATAGGTGGCCTGGATACACCAGCGGAGAGGTGTCATAAACTTCATTCAGGGGGGAGCGCTGGCACGCAGACCTCTGTGAAGGATCCATTCAGTATGATTCATTGAGGGCTCTTCAGTGATACCCCACACACACTCAGACAGACACATGACGTCGCTACAAGGAGTCCAGTGGCTAGCATCAGATGTCACTCAGACCAGACTGACTCGTGCCACATAAGATGACGCCTAGCTTTGTCTCGAATTGTTGCATCACACACACACACACACACACACACACACACACACACACATATATATATATATATGTGTGTGTGTGTGTGTGTACTGGCTATGGGACCAAGAGGCTTAACGAGAAGAATCCATGCAAACTGTCCTGGTCCAGGTCTTACGGTTAGTTTTCATCTCCTCAATCTGACTTCAGCAGCCAGATCTTCCCCCATTCAACAGCAAGCGTCACCATCCCTCTGGAGGTGACGCCAGCTAGGCTGTAGACTCGAGGTGTCTATTAGCCGTGCTCAGAGCTACTGCACTTTTAATGCCTTGCATGGTGTAAATGTTATGGCTGGAGCTTAGACATTGAAGTACGCTCCTAATACACGTTCCCTCAACTGGCCTGAGTGACAAGCTCCCAAGACTCACAGTTCAGGCCGTGATAAATATGGAAATATCTGGGAAAAACTTTTCCATGAAGTTACAATCGAAGCGGCTGTAATAAAAAACACCCCGCCGGACCACTGTCCATGATATTGTGTAATTGGAATGCTTTTGGGAGGACCGGGGAACAGCGGGGGGTTCTAAGATATACTGGGCCTTGGTTGTTGTTCAGAGGGTCAGGTAGCACCAAAGCCCTCCACATAGATCATGGTTTGAAGTGATGCCGCTAAGATATTCTAGTCAAACGGTGAGTTAAAGATTAACCGATTGCCTCACATCACGGCATAGCTGAAGAGCCGTCTCAGTGGCGGCTAATGCGATTGGAGAAGCGCCCCTCTCAGAACATTGACTAGATGGAATGCACCTTTTGAGGATATTCAATGCAGCATATCAGCAAGTGGTTCGTGTGCAAAGAACTGAAGGTCTGCCCTCACGCAAGGCCGGGAGGTGTTACGCATGCAGCCGGGAGGCAACAGACACACACTGGCCAACCTCTGCCTCTCCATGGACCCATCCTGGTTCCCCATCTGCCCTGTCACCCATGTCGATGAGGTCATCAGGAAGCTGCTCTTTGTCTGTGACGCTAGACTTCATCTGGTCGGCTGACGGACTAGTGTGGGAATCGTTTAGAGTCACTGGCATTTGTAGCAGGCCACGTGCACCTATCACAACACACGTCTGGGGGCGGCGTAGCTCCGGAGGTAGGGCGGCCGTCGAGGCATCGGAGGACTGGTGCCCCGACC
>OMLC01042387.1:4840-31233 GCA_900302585.1 Regalecus glesne
TTATATAATATATTTAATATAATAATGTAATTAACCTTTGATTTTATTACATTTTTATTTAAGTTCCCATTGAAACAAAAAGTCTCACTTGAAAGCAACTCCCAGCCAAAAGCTGTGCTCTTCATCATTTTACAGTCCTCCATATGTTAGTGTATGAAATGCGCAAAAGGGCCATAGACGGTGATCAGATGTGGTGACAGCCGCTTGTCTTCATTTTTGCAGAACATTGCTTACAGCAGATTGAGGACAACAGACCATCAGCCAAACCTGCTGTTTATTGATGTCAGTCAAGCTTGGCCTATTTTACCATTCACTGAGTTTTAGGTGTTTTTTATGATTTGTATTTCATAGTTGGCATGCATCCTTTCCCATCAGGCAACAATGATTTATCTTCAGCCCTCCTCCCCATTGTCTCGGTAAGCACACGGTGTGCTTATTGCAGATGTTCCTGCAGTTGTTCAGTGGTTAATCCCTGTATTATTGATTGAGGTATCTGAGAAAAGCCGGTTAAGAATACTTTTTTTTCTAGTCAAGGAATAATTGTCAAGGTAATGTCCACTTGCACCGCTAACCGACTTAAGCTTGTTATTCTAAGGGACTCTGAGATTTAATGTGTGACTTTAGACGTTTTATCTCGATCTTCATCTACTCTGATCTTTTCGGCACGTTTCCAATTTGTGACTCTTTAGGCTGCCTCCATTGCCATGTGTCTTCCTTGTTTTTAAATAGCCCACCATTAATGGTCCACATCTGAAATAAGATGAGATAAGATATTCCTTTATTATGTCCAACAAAGGGAAATTTCCAAATCGGATATCGGATCATTCTGAATCTAAAATCAATAGTCCATGTACTTAACATGTGCTCAAATGACATTGTAGAAATGCATTCATCTCAAAGAGGCCTTTCACTTTCTGAAAATCCCCTTGTCAAGTCTTGTTAAGTGTGCATGGATACTGCCCTTGACTTATGTAATTAAGACATAGGTTTAAGACCTTAAATGGTTTATGAAGGGGAAAAAACGAAATGCAAAGTACATCAAAATCTCAGTTTCTATTTTTGGTAAGATTCTGTGTTTCTGAAATCTAACAAATGTGTTTTAAAAAAAATCCTCTTTCAGTTTAGAATGACTGGGAAGACTACAGATGTCCAGTGCAATAACGTCTCCAAGGCAGCTAGTATAACAACCTCTATCTCCACCTGCCTACGATGACCTGCTCCCTTCATTCACTTGGCTGAGATGATTCTTCCCCCAGAGCAGAGGGACTGCCATCATCTGTGAACATAAACTTCAAAATGTCTTCCTACAAGCATAGCATGTTCCAGTGCTTTAACGCTGTTGAGGGTGAGGGCTCCCACAAGGGTTCACTCCCCCTCAAGCATCACAACAGTAGGTTCCCCAGGATACCCCACCATGGGATGGTGGCCAACCATGAACCTCTTCAGGAATGCCACCTTTGTACTGAGTACAGGCAGGCTGAGAGCACAGCAGCTAATGATGCCCCCATCTCGCCATGGGGTCACCCCCAGTCACATCAGCACCATCACCAGCACCAGTATGTCTCCAGCCAACCGAAAGAGCCCAGCATGGAACATTCTGGCCATAGGCACCATGGCCAACAGCAAAGATACAGCAAGAGGATAGTGCTGGTCAAAAACAGTGACCCCTCCCTGCGGAGAACCATCGTGTTGCACCGCCGGGCCCTGGGAAGTCTCGGTCTGTTCTTAGAGGAGGTTTCTGAGCTCATGCAGTACCACATCAGGAAGGTTTGCACTCTGGAGGGTCGCAAGGTGAGCTCTGCATCCCCTGTACCTGAAGTAATGGTCATTAGAATGTCAGCTATAGAAAGTGCAATCAGATTCTAGAACGTTTTCATGCCTATTTCTGTGTATTCTCCCAATTTTCACAAAAAGTAACATTTACTTGGGCAGAGATTTTTTTCCACCTTCTCCCCATTAAGGTCTAAATGCCTTTTCCCCATATTTAGCATACGAACCATAGGGAGGCCTACATTGAAAGGAAAGCCCTGGTTTTATTTATCACTACAACAGACTGATATATCTGTGGAGCTGTCATATTATGCAGTTGACTTTACTTTCAGTTTAGTTCTGTGGGTGTGTTGAAAAACACAAGTGATGTCCGTGACTGAGAACCGGAGTGGAAGAGAGGCCTCTAGTGACAGAAATAAGAACTTTAATACTGGATGTGCTTTGCTCCCATTGTGTCTTTTCAAGTATTATTACCAAATACACAATATCATGTACAGTAGGATCCAGTCTATGATTTCCAGCGAGAAATAGACTTCATAACTCTCAATTAATCCCATCTATAACCAAATACATGCTATTCTCTGTGCTGAATCATACAGAATTAAGGTGTACATATCATAATTCCCTCTTTCTTGAAGACATTGCACATGAATGTAGATATCATTTGGGCCTATGGGAGAACCTGTTAAGTAGAAGGGTGCCTCTACTGGACTTTGTTCCTGACTGGATTGAAAAGGATCATGGCATCATGCCTTGGTGCCTCAATGTGGTTTTCTTTTATCATCATAAGCATCATGAGATATCATAAACCTAGATCTTTGTGATGCTCAAATGCATTTTTAAAGCCTGTCTGGCACAGACCTGGGAATTTGCAAACTTCCAGAGCAGAGCCGTTTCCTTCTGGCATCCCCTGTTAGGACAGTCATCCTCTACCCATCAGGGTAAATAAGCCATAAAACTAAGTACTGCTCTACTGGGTGTTGAAAATGTTTAGATAGAGAGATTCCTTATCGTCCGGACAGATGAGATTCATAGCCACAGCCTACACATAAAAATATACATTTACCTCCACATATACTTACATATGCGTATTTATATTTGGGGCACCATGACTCGGGAGGCAGAGTGGGTTGTCTGGTAATCAGAAGGTCGACGGTTTGATACTCCGCTCCTTCAGAAAGCATGATGACGTGTCCTTGAGCAAGACACTGAATCCCTAACTGCTCCCCAGGTGCTGCAGCTGCCCCCTACCCCTATACAATAGGATGAGTTAAATGCAGAGGACAGATTTCATTGTAAGAACACAATGACCAAATAAAGTGGCTTTCCTTTTCCTTCCTTTCCTTGTACAATCACACAAGTACAGATTTAAAAGTACATACTACACATACGTGTGTGCATGACATTCAGTGGAGCCATGAAGGACTTGTAGACAGATACAAAGACTTACAGTGGGGCATTTCTTTTAGATCTGCCATTTAGACAAGACTTCATTTTGATATTAATACTTCCATCATAAGAATCATACTAGTATTGGATTTTCCACTTTTTACTTATTATAAATAAAGAATGACCGTCAAGTGAGACCACAGTGAGATGTTTAATACTAACCAATGCCAGAGACCTGGGCACTTGTACTTGTAGGAGGCAGCGTTGTGCTATCACAGACCAAGGCCTTTAGGGACCCTGTTGACAAGTAAGAGAAGCCTTTTAGGGAAACATTGACTCTAAAGAGAGGAAACGGTTGCAGAAAATACTGTGTTGTGTAGTTTGCAAGAATTTTTCAGGGTACAAGGTGGCCATGGGACAGGAGGACCTCCCTAAAAAGTCCACTCTTCATATTTCCATGAATAGTCATGGAAAGGGAGATGATTCATGCTTCCTTTGAAATTGCATGGACTTGAATGAGTTCATGAGTGAGCTCACTTCACCACAGTGTACCAGAGCATCCGGAAGCAGTCAGCCATTTACCCTGAGAAGTATAGATCAGTCTTTATTCACATTAAAATGTAAATCACTCAGCTTTTACATTGCAAGGGAAAGCGTGTAGATTAAAAGTTTAAAATATTAAAAGATGATGATAAAGGTCATAAAAAAGATGAATCAGCTCATCTGGATACAGTGTTCATTGTGAACAATTGTGTTTTGTTTATAAGGATGGGGATGCCTGCAGTTAGCTTGGGCTGGAGATGTCACCTGTATGAGAGATGAGTGATTTCCTTACCTGGATTACTGAGCATGCAACAAGACATAATGATAAACACATTTAATATAATAATAATAATAATAATTCCTGTCCTGCAAGTGGAAATTTGGATTTCTCTGCATTTTTGACCCAACCTATAGTATAGGAGCAGTGAGCTGCCAACATATGGCGCTCAGGGAGCAGTTAGGGGTTCAGTGTCTTACTCAAGGACACCCCGACATGCTGTATGCAGGAGCGGGGATCGAACCTGTAACCTTCCGATTGCCAGACGACCGCTCTGCCCACTGAGCTATGCTGCCCCGTATATATGTGGTCCAAAAGAATGTGAAGACAAATTGGAAAAAAGGAAGGAGATGTAATGGAAAGGAAATAGATGTATTTCTTTTGATTTTAGAAACTGGAATACATTTATTTAATTACAAGTACTTGTCAAATGATTCCGAATGAAACGGGTAAATTCTTGTTTTTTACCAGTGCTGTTTGCCACCATCACAGATTCTTTGTGCATGTTTTCATTCTATTACTCATACTGTTGTACTCTTAACCAAATGCCAAAAAAAAACCTCCATCCTCCATGAAACCATTTCAATTAAATATGTTAAAAGTCTAAAAGTGGAACATGCCTAAAAGTCCAGAAGGTTACACACCATTTTTCGGAATCTGCATTAGTGAATGAAACAGGGCTGTAACGCTACATGAAGTTATCGAGTATCTCTAGAAAGCCCATAAATCACGGTCGAATCGGAGCTATTTCTGAGAGAGAAGAAACAGGTCAACAATGTGAATCCACCCCCTTACTTTGATACGTGAGGTATCTTAACAGTGCGCCCTACACAGTGGCAATTAATAATCTTCACCAGGGCTTTATGTGACCACAGCTGAAAGCGTTCATAAGTCTTACTGACAGTCGATAGGTGGAAACTGTATTGTCATCAAAACTGAGCACTTAGCAGCCCAACGAGATCAACAACAACAACAAAATCATATTTCAGCCAACCCTTCCTGCATAGTGTTTCTTGAAGATTTCAAAATGTTACCATCTAATGAGACGTAGTGACAGTGAGACTGTGAGCAACTTTATTAGTTTATTTATGATTAAGTTTTCCTTCCATAATGGATGAAGTATCCAGTATGTGAGAGGAGAGAGGAAAAAAATATACTAGATTTTTTTCTATGGTTATTTTTATTAAATGTCATCTATATGCATCTCATGGACTATATTCTATACAACATAATGGCAAATTATAAAGATCATTATTATTATTATTATTATTATTATTAGTTAGGGTGGTTTTCTAGTAGATTGGTGGTTCAATCCTTGGCCCCTGCAGAAATTGTGTCGAGGTGTCCTTGCTCCTATACAACAGGATGGGTTAAATACAGAGAACAAATTCCTCCGACCTCGGTCGTGTGGCAAATAGAACAATTCTATTCTATTTTTTGTCACTACAGTGCAGCAAAATGTATGAAGAAGGAGGGAAATTAATCATGTACTAATTAGGCTGTATTTATGGATTACAAGGACCAGGCCTGCATGTTCACTTGTCTGTAGCCTTAAATCTATTTATTTTCCTCAGTCGGCAAGCCTGCAGGACTGCTGAGAAATACCTTGGTTCTTACCAGTGACAATGTTCTTACAATGCCACCGTAAGAATGCGCAGTCATCCCAGGTGAAGTTAACTGTAGATTATCCAGGATTAAGTTTTTAATCTTGTCCGTCAAGTTGGCTGACTCACAGCCTCCTTCCTTCTCTGAGGATTTGCGTTTCTGCCTTTGCCGTCTGTCGAGATGACACCCCATCCTCAGCCATGTGGAACAGAGCTGATCTAAATAGAATTTCTTGCAGGGAAAAAGGATGGATTTAAGGAAGGATTTAATATTCTTCTCTCTCTTCCATGTCAGACCCACCTTGCGGGACGCATATGTGCTGATAACTTTCATCATCACACCTAGGATTTCCAGCTTCATACGAATCACTCTGTCCAACACTCTACCTCCAACACACTCAACATGCTCTTCCTTCAGGGCTGCCCCTACCTCATTACTCCTTCCATCCACAGCATGGTAGAACCCACCTCCAGTATATCCACCATCCTTCTCTCCATCACATCAGACAGTCATAGTGCCAGCATTAACATTTCTGACTCTCCCTTCCACAGTCCCACCCTTCCTCCTCTCCCACTGGCTGTGGGCATGCCTTCCTCCTCTCCTTCTCCTTCCCCCAACAAACACCCGAAGCTCAGATGATCTGGTATAGAAATCTCATTTATGATCTCCATATTTGATTTAGCAAAGGTTTGACGCTGGATGCCTTTCCTGATGCAACCCCCCCCCATATATCTGGGCTTGTGCGTCCCCAGTGGCTGGATTCATACTGGTTTTTGTCATTACATACTGGTCAGAATTATTGTCCCAGTTTAACCACAAACAGCCAAAGATATAAGTTAGCATATGACTGACTTATTGATTGTAGGTGTGACTAATGATTAGCAATTCATCACTCATCTGCTCAGCCTGCTGCTGACCTCTTGACTGGACCCCATCTTCCACTTTTAAGTCGTATTTTTTCTTCTCTGTCGTTCCAGATTGACAGTATTCAGAGTCTTTTGCAGTGCCCCAGTGTTCTCGTCTGTGTGGGGCGTGAACCTTCTCACCCGACCATCTTGGAGAATTTTCGGAAATCCACTGACACCAAACTCCCAGAGCTCAATTCAAGATCATCTACGACTGGCTATACCGAAAGACATGAAGGTAAGAACAATGGAGTGTGTGTGTGTGTGTGTGTATGTGTGTATATATATATATATACTTATGCAGTCCAAGCACATGTTATTGAAGTAATTTAAATAAGTATTGAATATACTTAAATTTTCTGTTATGACAGTGAAAATGCCAACAAGGCTGTTTTATTAAACCACAGTAGTGTCAGTGAAGTAAAATATTCGATGTACTACTATTTCATACATGTCTGTCTCTGGTCTTCTGCCATCTCCCTCTTTATGGCAAACCAAGGTCTAGACTCAAAGAAAAACATCACCCATCCAAGGTCTGAACCTGGCAAAAGATCATCGAGACACTCAGGTTCCTCTGACAAGTCATTACCAGTCGATGCCAACTCCCCAGAGGTGGTCCATTCCTGTCCACACTCTAGCGATACGATGATGGATGACGATATAGAAAAGCGTGTTCTTATCAGCAATGACGGCAGCTTATCCATGGAAATGAAAGTGCGCTTCCGTCTGTTGGATGACGAAACATTACATTGGTCCACAGAAGTAAAAAAGAATGTGGCAAAGACATGTGAGCACCGCCACGGACTCAACCACTACAACCATGAGCAAAGCAGTGTTGAGAACGGTTCCGACTTGGAGTATGTCTCCAGCAGTGATGCAGATGAGGCCTACAGCAGCAGGCATTATCAGAAGCATACAAAGGAGCCTCACTGTCCTCATTGCTGTAAACATTGCCAGGAGTATGACCTCTGGAAGAAACATGCCCTCAGGACACAGGATGCTTGCTGTCACATCAGATCCTCAAGCTCCAGTGCGTCTTCACACACCATGGTCTGCAGGAAGACAATGACTGAACGCATGAAAACCGTGTCCGTCTCAAGTGAGGAGTACACTGAGCGAGTGGTGGAGAGGGAATCTTGCACCGAGCGGACCATCGAGGAGGTCGACTCTGTGGAGTGCAGCACCAGCATGGCTTGCCCACCCACGTGCAAGAGGCAGTGCCCCGCAATGGACAAAAGTGAAGGTGAGCACCTCACACCGGCGGAGGGAAACGATGAGGCGACACCTGACAAGATGTCCTCGGTCCATTCGAAAGGCTCAGAGGTCGATCAGGTTGGTGTCAAAATCCCTGAAGTGTCAGTGGAGGAAAAACGGGCAGGATCCTCTCTGAGTGCCTCTTCCAAGGTACTAGCTACCCTCGAGGACCAAGATGAGGAGGATGACGACCTCCCGCCAAGTAACCCGAGAGCGAGTTCCTGCTCTAAAAGAACCAAGACTGAAGAGGAGGAGACCACAAGAGGCTCAGGTCCGAGTGCAGCATCACCTAGACCACATCTGACTCCGAGCCCTCCGGTCCGGGTATCAAGTGCTTCAGTCTGCTCCAGACAGTCAAAGAGATCGTCCGGCCGTTCATCTCCAGTGGCAGATTGGGAAAGTCGCAGCGTGTCATCGTCTACCTCTAAAGTCTCATCGAAGCTGAGAGAGTCAAACACTCGTCAGTGCGGAGTTTCCGATGGAGCCGCCGCAGAAGGGATAGCCGCAGCTGACAAGATGGATTTTGCTCCTGAGAGAGAGGACATAGACATGGAGGAGGGGTCAAGTAGTCACCGGTCAACCAAATCAGGCATCCGGATAAAATCAGAATCAAGAGAGGAAGAAGCAGGGGAGATGAAGGGAGAGAGATCATTAAGTGCCATGTCCATGAAATCAAATACCTCATCGAGATCTAAGGAGCCTGGAACAAGAGATGATGATGCTGAGTGCAGGAACGTCGAACAACAAAGATCCCAAAGTGCCATGTCAGTCAAGTCATTAGCCTCCACGAGAGCCACACAGGACATTGTTGAACACACAGGTGGAGAAACTCAAGAAGATGTGGAAACCCATGAAAGGTCATCGAGCAGAAGGTCTGTGAGATCAAACGTTTCGTCGAGGTCGAAGACACGTAAAGCAGGGGAGGAAAAACCCAGGCCAGGGGACGAAGTTGGCAAAAGAGAGTTGAGCTCCATGTCCAACAAATCCAACACCCCTGTTAAATCTGAGGGCTCAAATTATCTCACTCCTCCAGGCAAAGAAGGAGCTGAGGAGGAGGAAGATGGGAGGGCGGCCAGTGCTGTGTCACATGAGCTGAGTTTGACTGATGAGGAGGCTGAAGCTGAAGTGAACATTGACGGCCTGCACGAGGACGATGCTGAAAAGGGAGGGGAGGATCTAGAGAGAGTGCCAAGTGCCACATCAGTTGAATCCGTGAAGTCAAACTCCTCAGCGAGGGGCTCCGGCGTCACGTCTGCCAGATCCAAATCTTCCCGTCATCTCGGTGAGGAGAACAGAGGTGAAGTAAAAGAAACAGAGCTCAGATCACAAAGTGCAGCCTCGGTTAGGTCTGCCAGGTCAGGGGCATCAGCAGCATCCAGGAGGTCAAAAGTCTCTGTTGCTCGGACTGAGGAGAATGATGAAGAGGACAGCACGAGGACAGCAACAGGTGCCATGCCATCCCAGTCAGAGACAGACAACCAGAGTCCGGTAGAGACTGAGGGAAGACCTCCGAGTGTCACATCTGAACATTCAGACATCTCCAATAAATCTACAACATCCAAAAAGACTGAAATCCCTGAAGAAGTTTCTGACCAACCTGAGCACAGTGTGGACTCCACTGCTGAAGGAGACGTGGGGGCGGAAAGTGAGGAGAGAGCACAGAGCGCCATATCCGCCAAATCTGCAGCATCAGCCAAATCAGCCAAGTCGAATATTTCTAAAAAATCCAGCAAATCAAAAGTCTCTGATATTCAATGTAAGGAGAGCACGGACGTTCCTGATGAGAGAGATAGAGAGGGAGGGGGGGCAGATAGCCCCGTGTCGGCCAAATCAAGTCGTTCTGAAAGGTCGGTGGGGTCAAACAACTCGGATGTCTTGGTAGAGGCGAACTCTACGGATCATGTGGAGCCTGAAGAGAGAATGAGAAGCAACATGTCCGTCATTTCAGCCAGATCATTGAAGTCAAATGCTTCAGTGGAATCTAGGAGATCAAAGATGTCAGAAGGCCCCTCTAAGGACAGCGCTGATGCTCCTGCTGAGGGAGACGCTGAAGTCAGAGCTCCAAGTGTCACATCAGCCACATCAGTCAAATCAACAAGGTCTCATGTCTCGGCAGCATCTGGGAAATCCACGGCTTCTGATTTTACCGCCGAAGACGGAGATGATCTCCGTGAAGGAAATGACGCAGCGGATGCGGGAAGCTGCCGATCAGTCAAATCCAACAAATCTAATGTTTCTGTCAGATCGAAGAGGTCCACAGCCTCTGAGGCATGGGAAAAGCCAAATGCTGCTGATCAAGAGGAATCTGAGGAGAGAACTTCAAGCAATATGTCAGTCAAATCTTCCAGATCAACCAAGTCAAATGTTTCAGCCAGGTCACAGAATTCCAACACGTCTGAGGTTTGTGCTGAAGATGGGAAAAATAGTGGAGAGCCTGACGAGAGAGCACCAAGTGCCATATCAGCCAATTCTGCAAAGTCACACTCTAGGAGCTCGAAGACATCCGGGACTCCGTCTGTGGAGCAAACTGCAAATGATGAGGAAACTGTCGAGCGAGCACCGAGCGCCATGTCGGTCAGCTCGACGAAGTCGTGTGTTTCAGCAAGATCCACAAAATCCCAAGTCTCGGAAGGTCCTCGTGAGGACGGCGCCGATGTTCCTGATGAAGCCGGGCTGACTGAAGGGCGAACACAAAGTGCCATGTCAGTTAAATCTGGCAAATCAGCCAAGTCAGCTCAGTCGAACATATCTGCGAAATCTAGCAAGTCGAAACTCTCTGACCTCCAGGCTGAAGGGAGCGCGGACATTCCCGACGAAAAGCACGAAGAAGAGGAAGAAAACAGGGGAGCGTCAAGCCGCATGTCGGTAAAGTCAGCCAAATCGAATGTTTCTGGAAGATCTGTGAGGACAAACACCTCCAATAATCCAACTGAAGAAAGTGTTGATGGTGAGGAACACGAGGAGCGAGCGCCAAGCAACATGTCAACTAAATCTGCCAAATCAGCCAGGTCTGGTATTTCTTCAAAATCCAGTCGATCAAATCGCTCTGCCAAAGGGACCGCAGACATTCCTACTGAGGGAGATGAAGAGCAGCGGGCTGAGGAGAGGACAGATAGCTGCATGTCTCCCCTTTCAGTTAAGTCAAAGAAGTCAGACATTTCAGCAAAATCGAAGAAGTCCAGGGCTTCTGGTATTCCAGCGGAGGATGATGTGGAGATCCTTGATGAAGAAAATGATGAGCACAAGTCAGGAAGTTGCAAGTCAGTTAAATCAACCAAGTCACATATTTCAACATCATCTAGGAAATCTGTTACTTCTGATGTTCTGCCTGAAGAAGATGCAAAAATTCCTGAGACAGGAAATGATGAAGATGAGACTGGAAGCTGCAGGTCAGTCAAATCAGCTAAATCAACCACATCAAATATTTCAGCATCATCTAGGAAATACAGAGCTTCTGATAGTCCAGTTGATGAAGACACAGTCATCCCCGATGGAGGAAATGAGGAAGATGAGACAGGAAGCTGCATGTCGGTTAGATCAGCTAAATCTATAAAGTCAAATATTTCAGGATCATCTAGGAAATCTAGATTTTCTGATATTCCAGGTGAAGAAGATGCAGACATTCCTGAAACACAACATGATGAAGATGAGACAGGAAGCTTTATTTCAGTGAAATCGGCTAAATCAACAAAATCAAATATTTCAGCGTCATCTAGAAAATCTAGAGCTCCTGAGGTTAGGGTTGAAGAAGATGCAGACATTCCTGAAAAAGGGGATGAAGAAGAGGAGAAAGGAAGCTGCGTATCAGTTAAATCGGCTGAATCACAAAAGTCTAATATTTCAGCAGCATCTAGAAGATCTAGAGCTTCACATAATCCAGTTGAAGAAGATGCAGACATTCCCGACAAAGGAAATGATAACGATGAGACAGGAAGTTGTGTTTCAGTGAAATCAACTAAATCAGGAAAGTCAAACATTTCAGCGTCCTCTAGGAAATCTAGAGTTCCTGATATTCCTGTTGAAGAAGACACAAACAGTCCTGAATCAGGAGATGATATAGAGGAGACAGGAAGCTGCATATCGATTAAATCAGCAAAGTCAAATATTTCAGGATCATCTAGGAAATCTAGAGTTTATGATATTCCAGCTGAAGATGCAGACATTCCTGAAACACAAAATGATGAAGATGAGACAGGAAGCTTTATTTCAGTGAAATCCGTGAAATCAACAAAATCAAATATTTCAGCATCATCTAGGAAATCTAGAGCTCCTGAGGTTCGGGTTGAAGAAGATGCAGAGATTCCAGAAAAAGGTGATGAAGAAGAGGAGAAAGGAAGCTGCATATCAGTTAAATCGGCTAAATCACAAAAGTCTAATATCTCAACATCATCTAGAAGATCTAGAGCTTCACATAATCCAGTTGAAGAAGAGACAGACATTCCTGAAAAAGGAGATGATGAAGATGAGGCAAGAAGTTGTGTTTCAGTGAAATCAGCTAAATCAGGAAAGTCAAACATTTCAGCATCATCTAGGAAATCTAGAATTTCTGACATTCCGGCTGAAGAAGATGCAGATATTCCTCAAACACGAAATGATGAAGATGAGACAGGAAGCTTTATTTCAGCGAAATCAGCTAAATCAACAAAATCAAATATTTCAGCATCATCTAGGAAATCTAGAGCTCCTGAGGTTTGGGTTGAAGAAGCTGCAGACATTCCCAAAAAAGGAGATGATAAAGATGAGACAAGAAGTTGTGTTTCAGTGAGATCAACTAAATCAGGAAAATCAAATATTTCAGCATCGTCTAGAAGATCTAGAGCTTCTCATAATCCAGTGGAAGATGATGAAGACCTACTCGACAAAGGAAATGATGAAGATGAGACAAGAAGTTGTGTTTCAGTGAAATCAGGAAAGTCAAACATTTCAGCATCATCTAGGAAATCTAGAATATCTGACATTCCAGCCAAAGAAGACACAGACATTCCCAACAAAGGCAATGATGAAGAGGAGGCAGGAAGTTGCATTTCGGTGAAATCAGCTAAATCAGGAAAGTCAAGCATTTCAGCATCATCTAGGAAATCTAGAATTTCTGACATTCCGGCTGAAGAAGATGCAGATATTCCTCAAACACAAAATGACGAAGATGAGATAGGAAGTTGCAAGTCAGTTAAATCAGCTAAATCAAGAAAGTCACATATTTCAGCCTCATCTAGGAAATCTAGAGTTTCTGACAGTCCAGTGGAAGAAGATGCAGACATACTCGACAAAGGAAATGATGAAGATGAGTCAGTTAGTTGTATTTCGGTGAAATCAGCTAAATCAGGAAAGTCAAACATTTCAGCATCATCTAGGAAATCTAGAATTTCTGACATTCCGGCTGAAGAAGATACAGATATTCCTCAAACACGAAATGACGAAGATGAGACAGGAAGTTGCAAGTCAGTTAAATCAGCTAAATCAAGAAAGTCACATATTTCAGCATCATCCATGAGATCTAGAGCTTCACATAATCCAGTTGAAGAAGATTCCGACGTACCCGACAAAGGAGAGGATGAAGAAGAGACAGGAAGTTCCAAGTCAACCAGATCAACAAAGTCAAATATTTCAGCGTCATCTAGCAAATCTAGAGCTGCTGACAGTCCAGCTGAAGCAAATGCAGACATGGAAAACGAAACCTCTGAAGAGGAGACAGGAAGCTGTGTGTCACTTAAATCAAACAAATCAAATGTTTCCATTAGATCTTTGAAGTCAACAGCTTCCGACTTTGTGATGGAGCAACCTGCCGGTCACTGTGAGAAACTTCCGACTAGAGTCCCGAGCAACATGTCAATCAAATCTGTAAAGTCAAACAAGTCAAGCGCTTCCGCAATATCCAGGAAATCCAAAGCTTCTGAATTCCCCGCTGGTTCTGATACCGAGGTCATCGGTGAACAGAACAGAAATGAAGGAGCGGAAAACAGAGCACCGAGTCCCACGTCGATGAAGTCTGCCAAGTCAAATCTTTCAGCTGCGTCTAAGAAATCAAACCATCGTGAGCTTGTGGCTCATAATCAAGATGGAGGAGATGCTGAGGAGAGTGTCGACGAGCGAGCACAGAGCGCCGCGTCCGTCAAATCTTCCAACTCAAGACGGTCAAATGCCACAGCAGCGTCTGGTAAATCTGGAGCGTCTCGAGTTCCTGCTGCAGATCCTGAAGACATTCCCAGTGAGCCAAAGTCCGATATCTCCTCACCATCTAAGAACCCAAAGGCATCCGACGCTCCCCCTGTAGAAGAAGCTGCAAATAATGAAGACGTTGTAGAACGAGCAGCGAGCTGCCTCTCAGCGAGATCTGTCAAATCAGCCAAGTCAGGGGTTTCTGCAAAATCTGATAAATCAAAACGCTCTCGTATTACTGTTGAGGAAACTCCAAATATCCCCGGTGTTGCTATTGACGATAAGGAAACGAGAAACTCCGCGTCGGACATCTCAGGCAGAGAGGAGGCTTCCAATCAGGAGGAAGTCGAGGAGAGAGCACCGAGCAACATGTCCGTCAAATCTGCCAAATCAACAAAGTCAAATGTGTCAGCAATGTCCAGGAAGTCCAAAGCTCACGAAGGTCCCCCCGAAGACACTTCACACTGTCCGAGGCCAGCAAAGTCAAACGAATCCATCAGATCCCAGAGAGCAGCGTCTGACTCTCCTGCAGAGGGCGGTACTAGCACTCCTGATCCTGGCGCGGAGGATCCTGAAGAGAGAGCACGAAGTGTTATATCGGCAAAATCCGCTGGATCATATGATTCTCGAAGATCCAAAAAGTCAAAAGCCTCTGAGCCACCTGAAGAAAATCCTGCTGATCAGGGGCAAGCTGAGGAGAGAACAACCAGCCCGACAAGATCGACGTCAACGAGGTCGAAGAAGTCGAGCGTGGTTTCTGCCCGGCCAGAGCGACACGCCAATAAGTCCGACGACCCTGTTGAAAGGTCATCCAGCGTCATGTCGGCCAAGTCAAACATCTCAGCCAAATCTGAGAAATCAGCGGCTCGTGACATTTCTGCTGAGGACATTTTAGAAGAAAGAGCCGTCAGCACGACATCCGCAAAATCCAATAATTCCAATTTATTAAGGAAATCTAGATTATCTGAGGTCCCTGCTTTCAAGATAGACATCACTGAGGACAGGGTGGTCAGTCCCGGGTCGGCAAAGTCCAGCGTTTCAGTAAGTTCGGCGAAGTCAAAAACATCCGATGTTCTGCCAAACTTGGGGGAGAACAAACAGAGACCGCAGAGTTCTTTGTCTGTTAAATCAAATCTCTCGGTGAAGTCGAGGAAGTCCAAGTCGTCCAACTCCTCCGCTTCTGAAAGTGTCAAACACGTACAAGAGGGTGAAGAGCGATCAGCCAGTGCTAAATCTTCTGCGTCACACAAGTCAGGTAGATCTAGGAGGTCAGCGGCCGACGGCGGCCCCGCCGACGAGAGGGCAGAGTTAACGGAGGGATGTGACGGGCGAGCACCCGGCGCTTTGTCAGCCAGATCGAGCTGCTCCGTTAAATCCCAGCAGTCCGATGCCCTGGATGCTCAACGAGCGGGGGATGGAGCTGAGAGGAGACCCGTTGCGGCCAAATCGCTCGATACCGCAGTTGAAAGCAAAGCCAAGTCAACGAGTTCAAAACCCACCATATGCTCACACTGTCACTCCAACAGGAGCCCTGAGAGTGACGTGTCTGAGAGCTCTGCTCCACCGCCGGCTGAGGAGAAGCGTGACGGGGTCAGCAGTGACAAGACAAGCAGGAGAGGTGTCAGAACTGTGGAGGTCGATCCGAAGCCCACCTCCGTCTCAAAGTCTCCTCTCAGTCCAAGACCACCGACAGGGACTCCGAGGAAAGCCCAACAGCCTATGATTTCGCGTAGCGACTCGGAGGGCAGTGACCTCTCGCAGTCTCTCTCGGCTTCGGATCTTGACAGAGGGAAGTGCGAACACGCAGGCCGGACCGATGGAGAAACGAAGTCCTTCTCCGGCAGAGCCCCTTCGGAATCTAAAAGCCATCAGGGGAACGTCACAGAAAGCAAAAGCGACAAAAGCAGCAAGTGCAGAAAGACACAAGACGACCGTGGCGTCCTGGAGATGGTCCCGTCCCGCCTGCCCAACGCGTCTCCCACTGAAGTCGTGAACGAGTGGCTGAGGAAACTACCAGCTGACAGTTCCATGTACGAGATGGAGGAATTTAGGGACAACTGTGATGGGCAAAATTCTCATCCGTCAACTGAGGAATGTGACAAAATACATAAGATGGGGGAAGTCAAGTCCACTGACAGCACCGAGGCGGAAGGTCAAAACGATCCACAGGAGCCAGACGGAGTTAAGAGGGACAACGTCTCTCACCCCGAATCCCAAGCCAAGACAGAGGAAGTGAATGAAGATGATGGCACGTGCATCTGCCCCCAGAGAGAGGATACGGCCAACACCTTTCACACGTCCGTGCAGGTGATGAAAGTCCTGCTGAGTCCCAAGGTTGACCGATGCAACAGCTTACCTGAAATCTCTCCAGTCTATGGGAAAAAGCTGAGCACTTCTGCTCGAGGTCTCCTGGATTGCCTCGTTAAGTTACAACTGATAGACTTTGAGCCCAAAGATGCGACGGCCAAAGACGAGAGGTACCAAGAGCTAATGAGCATCCTGCAATCTCTTTGGCTGTGTGATCCTTCGGAGAGCAAACCGATGCTAGCCCGAAGAGAAAATCCCAAAAGACAGCACTCCGTGGACGACGAATTCAACCGGAGGTCTTCCTCCGGTGTGGACGTCAACAGCGGCTCCACAGGCTCCGGGAAGAGCAGCGTCAATGGTGGATTAGCTCAAACACAGGCCATTGCAGAGGTGGAAACACTGATGAAGTTACAGGAAGTCAACGAGGGGGACGAAGAGGCCAGCGCAGCTTCTTCAGTCCACGCATCACACCGAGAAATGCCCCTCGAAGCCGGTCAGGATGGAAAGACCTCAGACGGAGAGGGAGGGGCAATTTATGAAGATAAGCCAAAGGAGGATGATCCGGGGTCGGATGATACCATTAGAAGTAACGACAGTCCAAGAGAACTGCCAGACACACCGCCATCCTCCGACAAGAGCTCGGGGAATGACAGCAGCGGCCGTGGATTGCGAAGTGAAGGGGGAACGGACCCTTTAGAAGAGGGACACTCGGGGAGTCCATCGGCTCCGGAGAGAGCCCGCTTATCAAAAAGGGTGTCTCAAGATCCTGATCCAGCCTGGGTCTTAAATCTGTTGACCAAATTGGAGAGGCAGTTCATGACCCACTATGTCGACGCGATGATGGAGTTCAAAGTGCGGTGGAACTTGGATGAAAACGAGCAGCTCAACATCATGATCAATGAACTGAAGAATGAGGTCCACAGGAGGATACAGAGAAGCATAGACAAAGAACTGAAGAAAATCCAGAGCCGGGCCGGAATGCCAAGACCTCCCAAAGAGCCAATGTCCCGCGAGTTGACGAGGCAAACGGAGGAACGGAGAAGAAGGCTTAAGGTCATGCCCAAGTTGTCCATCGACACGCCGGAACAAAAGAGTGATGCTGAACAAACAGGCACTGGTACATCATACAGCGACCAGCGCAGTGAGAATGATGATGAATTCTGTCCATGTGACACATGTGTCTCCAAAACAGCATCCGGGCCTCCGCTGTGTGCCGGGTTGATGAGGGCTGCCCCTGTACAGGTGGAATTTGACTTGAAGAGAATTCTACAAATGAACAGCCATGATCCTGAGAAGACTGGAACAACCGATGACAGTGACAGTGCTGAAGACGTCACTGAGGCCAACGCCGTGCAGAGGCTCGTGAAGGATGTTATTGTCGGAGCCTTGAGGAAAATGGAGGGTAAAGTTGAAGATGCATTTAGAGGGGAGGAGGCAATAGTAGAAGAAACAGCACCGAGGTCCACAGAATCCATTGCTACCACGGCTGAAACAACTGATGTGGGCACAGATAAAAACCCACCAATTGAAGAAAACGCTGAAGAGACCAGTATGGCAGATGCTTCAAGCAAAGGCAGTATACAGTATGAGTTTGAAGAAGAGGGAAGAAAACCATGAAAAGTCAGCAGAGGAGTTTTTTGGAGGCATTGAAGAAGATGCTGGTGATGAAGAAGAAACAGAAGACACAGCCACTGGTCAGATTTTAGGTGCCGCTACGGTGCCAAATAAATTGATCAAAGCGTACGCTATACCGGCCATCCCCGAAGAAGAATCAGAGGAAGAGAGTGCTGCAACAGACCCCTTAGAAAAGGAATCGGTGGGGGAAAGTACTGTAGAAGCCACCAGTGAGGAAGAAGAAGCATTGTCAGGCAAGGAGTATGGTTTACCAGCTATAACCGAGGAAGAATCAGGAGAAGATAGCCTTGGAGGATCCACGGAGATCAAAGAATCAGTGGAGGGGAACGCTACCATTGAAGAAGAATCAGAGAAAGAGTGTTCCATAAAAGCCACCGCTGATGAAAATGTATCGGACGAAGAGGTTGCTGGAGTAGCCACCAATAAAGAAGAATCAGAAGACGAGAGTGCTGTACCAGCCACTTCTAATGATGAAGAAATAGAAGAAGAGAGTGCTGTAGTAGCCACCAATGAAGAAGGATCAGAAGAAGAGAGTGCTGTACCAGCCACTTCTAATGACGAAGAAATAGAAGAAGAGAGTGCTGTAGTAGCCACCAATGAGCAAGGATCAGAAGAAGAGAGTGATGTACCAGGCACTTCTAATGAAGAAGAATCAGAACAAGAGAGTGCTTTAGTAGCCACCAATGAAGAAGAATCAAAGGAAGAAAGTGCTCTACCAGCCACTGCTGATGAAGAATCAGAGGAAGAGAGTGCTGTAGTAGCCACCAATGAAGAAGAATCAGAACAAGAGAGTGCTGTACCACTCACTGATGAAGAAGAATCAATGGAAGAGAATAATTTAGGAGCCACTAAAGAAGAAACTGCCAGAGAAGGTGATTCAACAGCAACTGCTGAAGAATCAGAAGAAGAATGTGCTGTTCCAGCCTCTAATGAAGAGGAATCAGATAAAGAATGTGGTATAGCAGCCAGCAATGATGAAGAATCAGACAAGGAAAGCTCTGTAGTAGCCAGTAATGAGGATGAATCAGGGGAAGAGAGTGCTGTTGTAGCCACCAATGAAGAAGAATCAGGGGAAGAGAGTGCTGTTGTAGCCACCAATGAAGAAGAATCAGGGGAAGAGAGTGCTGTTGTAGCCACCAATGAAGAAGAATCAGGGGAAGAGAGTGCTGTGGTAGCCACCAATGAAGAAGAATCAGGGGAAGAGAGTGCTGTGGTAGCCACCAATGAAGAAGAATCAGGGGAAGAGAGTGCTGTGGTAGCCACCAATGAAGAAGAATCAGGGGAAGAGAGTGCTGTGGTAGCCACCAATGAAGAAGAATCAGGGGAAACACTAATGGACAATGACAAACCTATGGAAGAATTCACTGAAGAAGAGTTTCCTCTTACAGATAATGATGAATCAAGAGAGGCCATAGACGAGGCAGCAGTAGCTGAAGATAAAAGTGCAGAAGAAGAGGAAACTACTGTGGCTGCCACAATGGAAGATGAATATGAAGAAGGAACTGAGGACGCAGGGGAAATTGAGGATGAAGAAGAGACAGCTGCCATGGATAAAGATGACTCAGACCAAAATGTGGAAGATTCTGCAGAATGCATGGATGCAGTCACAACTGAAGATGAAGAACTACTGGTAAATACACCCAAACCACTGTGTACTGAGAGTTCTGTAGAACAGGACACCACTTCTGCAGCTGAGGATGAATCTGACCGGGACGGTGCTGAAGCCGAACCACCCGCGGAAGAACACACGACCACAGGAGGAGAGGAACAGATCAAAACTGATGACGAATCAGACGAAGACAATGTAGAAGCAGACAAGGGGGAGGATGAACATATGGACAGTGGCTCTGAACTAAGCATGGCAGAAGATGACTCTGCGGGAGAAGAAAGTGAGGCAACAGCTGATGAAGCATCCAAAGACACGAAGACCGAGACAGCAGGAGGGGAGAGCTCCCATGACTCGGAAGATGAGTCAGCTGAAAGGGACTGTGCAGAAGCCTCGACAGGTAACCGAGAGACTGCCAAAGCGGAGGCTGATGGAGGAGAGACGCCTCATCGGCTGGCCACGGACGACGATGAGGCTTCCGAAGAGGAGAAACCTACTGATCTCACTACAGGAGAGGAATGGAAAGAGGCTGCAACGCGAGAGGAAGACTCCGCTCGAAATGAAAGCTCGGAGGAATCTGGAGCAGCAGGCGAAGATTCATTCGAGGACCCAAATGAGTCTACGGAAGCTCCAACAGCAGGGGAGGAAATGGAAGAGGACCAAACAGAAGTTCAGAAGCCAGCGGTAATTGAAATGACAGGGGACTGTTCTGTTGAAAGCGCTGAGGCTTCTGAAGACCCCTCTGATAGCGTAGAAATGGGGTCATCCGAGGCTATAGTCCCAGGGGAGAACCTTGAAGGATCTGAAGAGGAAGGTGAGGGGTCTGTAGACGAACAGGATGAGCGTGTTGATACAAACAGTGATAATAACAAGGAGACCATTGAAGGCCTGGAGGAAGAGACTCCGGCAGGGGCGGAGCTAACGGATACGGAAGGCGAGCCAATCGGGGAGTGTCAAGAGGACGCTTTTGACGAATCCAGCGATGAGACCGAAGGCCGTGATGACATCATAAAGCTGAGGGCAAGCGATGGGGAAGATGGTGAACAAATCTCCGAAAGACACGAGCACCAGGACAACGAGGAAGACCTGAAACTTGAAGAAGTAGATGAAGAGAACGAGGAAACGAACACAACGTACTCTGAGAGTAACGCCGCCGCAGAGGGGGGTCAAAGTAAATCCGACAACACTGGAGACACACCCGAGAAAGAAGGGGAGGAAACCGAAACAGCCAATGAGGACGAGCGGCTCGGAAACATAGGAGAATCCGCTGATGGAGAGGATGAGGCAGACGATGACTCAGAGGAACCCGACGAGGAGACCGATGATGGAGAACAAGACGGAGCCTCCACAAAAGCAGATAAGCGAGAGGAAGCTAGCACAGTGGCGGATGAGACGACGGTGACCTCCTTTGATACCTTGATCAAAGTGGTGACGGAATCTGAAGATGGGGCCTACGCTGATGTCGAGGATTCTGAGACTGAAGTGAACAAAGAACAAAGTGTCGACTTTGAATCAGAAAGCGTTGAAAGGATCGGGTCAGAGGTCGACAGTGAGATTAAGAATAATGGCGCCGGGGCCAAAATCAAATAGCGGCATGACGAGAACGGTAAATTCCCTCCTGGGAGAGACCTGTCTTGCAAACTGACCCAATCCTCAGCCAGGATCCATTGAAGAGGTCCTTAACAAAGAGACAGACAAAGGGGGGGCTCAGAGGGAAATGAAAGTGAACATGGGCAGGAGCAACATGGCCGATGTGACAAGACATGCCCCACGTCTCGAGGGTAGGGAGAAGAAAGAAAGCTGCCCGAGATGGTCGTAACCTATTAGGATGTGGAGTTTTGACAGACTTGTAGTCCTCTTAGCAGAGACTCAGTAGGAACTGTAAAACTGTAAATAACGGAGAGTGGCATCCAAGTGCTATACGCATAAGCACTTTATCACAGCACAAATGCTGTCATCGCACACATGCTAGGGAACTACGTGATGGAATAACGCTTTAAGGCAATTTGATCTTGAATCATTCTTAAGCTTTAAAACTCGAACTCATGAGACGGGAGGGTGGTTTTACAGTACCTGCACTATATGAGGAATTTTAATGAATAAGACAGTTAGAGGTTTGTGGAAACCTTGAATTATGTAGGCTGTGCATATTAAATAAACATGTATATTTTGCACAACAGTGACATTTAAGGGATATTATTTTGTGTTGCGATAGTTGCTAGGTCCCGTCTTTGGTGAACTTAAGTTGGAAAATATCAACCTTGCACACACAGTGTACCAGGCTGCTGGATTCAGATAAATCTCAGGTGTGTGTGGAATGTCATATTTCTAACATTGGAACTGGGAAGCCCATGAGTCTGAATGTGTTTAATGTTGTGGGTTTTATGGCTGGAATTTCAAATCAATATAAATGTATCTATTTTTGTTGTCATAATGTTGCACTGTGTCCAAATGTTGGAGAATAAGGCCGGGAAATGAACTCTACAACCGAGGGAAGCCATTTTGTAAACATTTATTTCTATGAGGGGTTCAAACTGTCAAGTGTATGAGGTGAATCAAATTCCCCCTGTTACAGATTAATAGTGATAAAGAACTTTTATGTTCATGAATCATCCCTGTTTGTGATTTTACATAAGCACACCATTATAATGAAAGAGACACCTTCGATGACAGGGAAGGAAATGCCTTAGAAGCAAGATTATTAAAATCAGTGCAAGCCTTCTCACAAACACGCCATCCGGTTGTTTTAACAGTCATTTTTATTAAATTGCGTCGCAAGCAAATGGAAACAGAGCTGAGATCACTGATTGGAGTGTAGCAAAGTTAATGGCATCTGTGGACCAACTCGAGGCATCTTTCAATGCGCTGGTCGAAAGGCTTCCTCTATCATGACATGTTTCAAAGGCTGGCCTATTCTCTCGAAATCGGTATTTTTGATGGATTTATACTCAGTCTGGGGATGTGTACCTCTGTGGTACAGACGTTCGTGCTGATGGCAAATTCCATTTGCTGACTGTAATGTACTGATATTGCTTCTGAAACTAAATAAATTCAAGCTAAAGCTATTTCGCAGTTGTTTTGTCATCCACAAAGGTCATCTTTATCTTTTGACTGTCGAGGTGGACGTAGGTGAGTATGTGGGTGGATGAGCATAGTAACCAGCTAAAGCAGAGGAGAACATTAAAATTACACTGAGCTGATAAAAATGCATATTTATCAGTCTGGATTACTGATACAGTGATGTAGATTTAGAAATGTAAGCCCAGGGTACCCAGATGAGAAAGGTCACGGGGTAATTAGACTCCGAAGAAGAGGGTTTCAAAGTAGGGCCGCAACACAGTGGTGCAAAGAAGCCAGAAGTGAGATTAATACGAAAAATCAAAGAGGATGTTCTGGTAGTTTGAAGTTGAGCCTCTGGACACTTGGTCGTAGGCGAATCTGGGTGGAGGCAGTTACCAGGGAAACATCAGAATAAGAGGTGATCACAGCACCTTTATCTGGTGTTGTGATGGTCGGATCAGTCCCAGCAACAGACTGGATGCTGCATCCAGCTCCATGCTGTGGAGATACCGCCATGGTGATATATGAACACCGACGTTGTCCAAAACGTCCGTTTTCACAGTGGAATCGAACCCACAACACCTGGCTTGTCATTTCCTATCATAGCCCCACTCGATCCAAACACTTCGTTGTCAAATCACCTGCATCATGACAGGTGGGGATTCTCCTGGTCCTGAAGGGGTCCAAGGATACAGGGTGTTGTCCACCATGTCCACCCTAAACCACGTGAATGTGAGGCTCCATCCGACTCTTAGCTGTGATTTGGAGCTTCACAAATAAACCTGGAATTTTGAAAATCACCAAGTACTCAGGCACAGTTTACGGGCAGTCGAGCTTAGCCACAAAGTGAAGTGCGTGCATCGGAGGATAGCTCCTGTTAAAGACCCTGTGGTCTCATACCAGAGTACGGAGTATTATCTCCTCAGCAGGGTCAGCTGCAGGGTTGAGAGAGTTTCTGTTGAGACTTGTTTTTTCCTTCTCCTCCAGTGAGTGGGTCACATGCAGGATGGCCCATTGGAGGAGACTGATGGATGCAC
Source organism: Regalecus glesne (assembly GCA_900302585.1). Classification (NCBI taxonomy): domain Eukaryota; kingdom Metazoa; phylum Chordata; class Actinopteri; order Lampriformes; family Regalecidae; genus Regalecus; species Regalecus glesne. Next base: position 28,385 of record OMLC01042387.1, read on the forward strand.
CGTTCTCGGAGAACTCCTGTTTGCTGCCCCCTGTGGGCAGGTGACATAAGTAATTGGTGTCAGGCCGATCGACCGCAGAACACAGCAGTGGAGAGGCCTTCGGCTTTCCTCATGGTTCATTATGGAGAGCAGGAATGTATATATATATATATGAATGCATAGATATGAATAGGAATATATATAAATGTGGTCCATTGACTATTTGCTTACCATTTCATCCTCACTATTGCTCCATTCCCAGGAGGAAACAGAGAAAATGAAGTTAGTTCTTTTCTCAGCCATCAGAGGGCAGAAGGAATAGCCTCAATTCTTATTTAACAGACTCATGTTTTGAGCTTTTAGAACACACCTTATGTTCTGGCCTAAGAAGTCTTATTTCCTGTTTAAGGTTCAGGAGTAACTTCTCCTACGTCATCTTTCACGGCACCTCTGTGAGGAAGAGAGAAGGGTTTTTCCCAACCACTCAAACGGAGCTGATAAAAATCAAAATGCAAAAGGCCAAATGGGCTCTCATGTATGGGTTCTCATGCCATCCTCTTGTAAACTACCGCCGTGTGAAGCACATGGATGCTGCTGGGGTAACAGATGATCTGATAGGATGTAGCTTGTACGCCACTTCCGGTTTCAGGGTATGGTTGCGAGTCCTATTCCCTCCCCCCGAGAAGAAACCGGAAGAGGTTCCCCTGTATCCACCTTATTGCCATGACGAGGAGCATCAACACGACTCTTATTAGGGACAAGCCTCCGGGGCGTCAGCGGCGTGAATCAGATGTTCCTCCAACGCGCTTCTGCAATAATAATAATAATAAATCTTTTTTTAAAGACTCTGAGCTCTCATGTTTAATTTGGAGCGATCGATTTCCATAGTGTAATCCTCAAACTGTCTGGAAAAAAAAGCAAAGACATGAAGAGGAAGCACCTGCCCGCTGGCGCAAAGCTATTTCCACGGTAAACACAAGAGGAGTGGGAAACGCTATCCGGAGGACATGGAGGGGCTTTCCCTCCGGCCATGTTTACCTCAACAGCAACCTGCCGCTGGAACAGCTGCAAAGACCTGCCCCGGACTCCACCACGGTGAAAAGAGAGAAAAACGGACTCCAGATGTCTCCTTAACAAAAGAGTGTGCCAGGCAGCCTTTCACTGGGGAAAATGCATGACGGTCTCTTGTGGAATGACGCCTCAGCAGAAATGAATGGTGAGAGGCTGCGACGTGACAAGGTGACAAGTCGGGATGCCACGGTGATGTTCTCCAGCAGACCAAGCTGACAGGTGCTCCCAGCGAATGTATAAATGAACATGGCGACGTACTCCCGAATCTTTTGTCAGGGGTCAGACCCGTGGCACGGACGTGCGGTCCACTAGGAGTGCTAAGAACAGAGGACATGTGACACGGAAACAGTCTTTGTTGCCCAAGTAGACACTTGCTGAACGTGTTCGGACAGTTAAAGAGTCTACTTGGTCTGGTTAGTCTACAGTGGCTCTCAGGAGCACATAGAAAGGTCTGGTTAGTCTACAGTGGCTCTCGGGAACACAAAGAAAGGTCTGGTTAGTCTACACTGGCTCTCAGGGACATATAAAATAGTCTGGTTAGTCTACAGTGGCTCTCAGGAACATATATAAAGGTCTGGTTAGTCTACACTGGCTCTCAGGAGCACATAGAAAGGTCTGGTTAGTCTACAGTGGCTCCCAGGAGCACATAGAAAGGTCTGGTTAGTCTACACTGGCTCTCATGAACACATGAAATAGTCTGGTTAGTCTACACTGGCTCTCAGAAACACATAGAAAGGTCTGGTTAGTCTACAGTGGCTCTCAGGAACACATGAAACAGTCTGGTTGGTCTACGTTGGCTCTCTTAGGAACACAAAGCAAGGTCTGGTTAGTCTGCACTGGCCCTAGAGACACAGCATGGTCTAGCAAGTCTTGTTCACATGTCTCAGGGATGAAGGAAGCGTTACACATGAGGCTCTTTTTAAAAACTCATGGACATCCCAGTAGGGGCGAGATGCTTCACAAGTGCCTCGCGGGGACTAATTGTTTCTTGTTTATTGACAGTCGCACTCTTTTAGAAAACTGCAGAATGCAGGAGAGACCTTCTCTCACTCCACGTGTGAGAGAGGATAGGAATGGTTCCCACACAGAGAGGAAGCAAACATGGGGCCTCCTGTGATGAAGGGGAGGGGGGAAATCAAAGTGGAGTGAGGTGCATGTCTGCATCTGTCTGTGTGTCTGCCTGTGTCTCTATGGGTATTGTCTGTGTATATGTGCACACGTGAATTTGTCAGGCTTCATTCTTCTCCAGACATCTGCGTTTCACATCACCTTCCAAAATCTTCTATCAAGGTGGTGATGGATCAATAATTTGATATCAGACAATTCGCAGAGCCAATGATTTGACGAACATAGACACACGCTGTCAAGTTGTTCAAATGGTGACGTGCACCACCAATAAAAAAAACGCATGGGATTACAAGCACACAAATCACATACAACCACACACATTGTCAGTCACATATACGAGAGTTAATAACAGGAGTTGGAAGCAGTCGTTGGCACCGTATCTGAGTTTTGGCACACAGGTGACCATAGCTGTGTTAGTGAGGGGCTCACGCTCCCTTTCTTTCCCACCGTTGTTCAGGTTATCCTGTGGGGCCACTTATGACCCTTCTGCAGGCAGGATGCAATGTCTGGGGACCCTAGCTGAGCTGTACACAAGCATCCGCCAAGCCCTGGGAAGAAAACAAGGGCTGATGGAAAACCAGAAGAAGGGAATATAAAGAGAAACAGCAGTTAGCAACCAGGACGCACTCAATAACACTCACCATGCACCTGCAACCTCTATCTGTGTGTGT
>OMLC01042388.1:0-23669 GCA_900302585.1 Regalecus glesne
AAAAAAATAGGTCAATAAATCTAGTAGTATGCAAGATTAGCTGCACACACACACACACACACACACACACACACACACACACACACACACACACACAAAACCATATAATAAAGTTGAAACTTGATTGGATTTGCCTTGAATTTTGTCCCAGGGTTTAGATATTGTCGTACTGCTTGAGGCATAAATTTGATGCGTTCAGTACTTACAGGAAGTCCTGGGGCACCAGCTTCACCTCTCTCTCCATCAACACCTGGTTGGCCCTAAAAGAGATAGTTTTTGACATTGTTTTGTGAACATCAGACCACTACTTCATCTTGACTGGTTATGTGGGTGATCATGAAAAGAGTATATAAATGTAATACATCATATCACTCACAATGTACCCTGGGTCGCCTGACCCTCCTCTCTCTCCTCGGTCTCCAGAAAGACCCTGGTGTGATATGGGAACCAGACACACTTAAATAAAAAACATCTAACTTCATGCAACCTTATCACTCAGAAAACCAGGAGCACATAAGGAACTCACTCTGTCACCTTGGGGACCTGGAGGGCCATCCAAACTGCAGTCATCCCCCTGTTCACCCTATGCATACAAAAAAGAATAAAATATATTATATATATACAGATATAAGTAGCAGAAAACTTGCAACCATCAGACTTCCCCGAGCCATAGTCTATACATAATCAGTGGGTGGTTGTTTGAGAGGGCACTGCTCTGCAAAAAGAAAAGGAAAAAAAGAAATGGTCTGAAGGCTTAATCTGAATGGCAGGTCATCAAATGTGGTTTTGCTAATGACAAACCAAATAAAAGAGCCAAAAGTTTGTTCCACTGACTTTAAAAGTTCCCATAAACAATGGCTGGGGGTGCACGTACCTATTAAATGATCATGTGCCACACATGTGCAAAATGTAATAAATAGCAAATAGCCCAGAAGACATCAAAAGCTAGGAGAAGATTAAATGGTGGCCAGGGATCACTGCACTTAACTGTTGCTGAGATGTACATAAAAAAATATTGTGGGAATGGTGCTTCAGATGTAGATCTGATACAGAACTCCCCCCTGGACACTGCAGCTGCTTAATGCTCCAATACCATGGGATGGGTTAAATGCAGAGAATAAATCCTGTTGTGTATATGTACGACGACAAACAATAAAGTGTCTTCTTGTGTTTTCTTTTCAAACGGAGGGCTGCAGCTCCAGATCAAACTGTCTCCATCACTATGTGCCCCCAATTTAGACTCAACATGCTTTTTAGTGTGCCCAGTGAGCTCTGGCTCTCATTTTCTTAACTCTCCTTTGCAGCCATTGTTGCAATGTTTACGGCAGTGGCACAGTGGTGATCTCACTATCAAAGCAATATCGAATGTTGGATTAAGGATATCGGCAAATAAAACATTTACAATGGGCCGCGGTGGCTCGGCAGAAGAGCGCAGACCTACAAGTTGGGCGTTGCAGGTTTGATCCCAACAAGCGGCATCAGGAGAGGGCATCCGGCTTTATTCCCCAATACTCAGAAAATGTGAGACATGTGGTATAAAGTGCTTTGAGTGGTCAATAGACCAGAAAAGCCCTGTATATGAGGCAATTTACCCTTTCACAGATATCCATAAGTGATTAACTGATATTCCAAATATTTATAATGGGAGAATATTGAACAATAGTCCAGGTACTTGAACATAACCAAGTGAGTTTGACAGAATTTCTACCAAAGTTTCTGAAATGAATCCCGGCTCATACTAGTGGCTAAAATAAGGAATACCTTTATGAATAACTGCGAGAGCAGTAGGCTAGACACCAAATAAATGCTAATTAAATAATAAGTCTAAACTGTCAAAACTGTTCAGTGCCGTCTTGGAGTCATCAAGATTACTTCACATTCAGCAATGCCATCATTTCTAGGACTTTACATATCATTACGTATAGACCATAGTAAGGGCAAAGCCAGTAAGGATAAAAATGGGATCAGATGAATTCTATTGATCCCTGCAGGGCTAGGGTCCTCAACCATTTTTGCCACCAGACTGGTTTGGTATTGACAATAGTCTTGTGGACCGGTTGGCAGAGAATGGGGTCTTGTTTCCCTGCAACAAGACAGTCCAATTGAGGAGTGATGGGAAATACTGACACTCAATGTTTTTCCCCATGTCTAGTCTATTTAGCAATTTAGTTTTCTTCAAATTCATTGCAGAGATTCCTGCCTTGCAGATATCCGTCCATTGTCAACCGCTTATCCGAGATCGAGTCGCGGGGGAACTGGAGCCTATCTCAGTTTTTTTGGGGCGAAATGCGGGACATATCCTGAATTGGTCGCCAATCTTTCACAGGGCAGAGCAATTAAGAGAACAGTGTTTAATTCGAGGACATCTCGACACACTTCTCTGCAGTTGCGGAGATCGAACCTGCAACCTTCCAATCACCGGATGACTGCTCTATCTACTGAGTCATGCCACCCCCCTTGCAGATATGTGATGTTGGAAAGGAAGCAACATTCAGTGCTTTTGGCTATCTCGGTATATACAATTTCAATACCCGGTCCGGAAAAAAAGCATGTTGAGGTGTCCTTGAGCAAGACAATGAATCCCTGACTGCTCCCTTGGCGCCACATGGTGGCAGCTCACTGCTCCTATACAATAGGATGGATTAAATGCAGGGAATTGCAATTTCCCCTTGTGGGACTGATAAGGGAATCCAGTTTTTTTTAGTAAAATATAAGTTTATTATTTAGCTTACATGTTTATAATGCATTTATTTATTTATTTATTGTTGAATCATATTGTTTCCTTGCATCTCACTACCAAATCCTTTTGGCCCAATGCTGGTTCTATGGCTCATTGATTGCAGACCACTGCTGTAGGGACACTGTATTATGTAGCATCAGGGCAGATTAAAACCATGCCAAAACCAAAAATATAATTAATCTGTGGAGTCATAGCAAACAAAAGTTGGAAAGTACCTTTTCACCTTTTGGCCCAGGGGGACCTAAAGGGCCTTGAGGTCCTGTGTGACCCTATGAGGGAAAAAGAAGTGTACAAAGAAAAAGTTTGCAGAACAGTGTAATCCAGCAACACCTAGATAGCACTCAAAAGTCATAGCATTTGGGGCATGTTATCCTTGGTGAAAGACAACTTCTATCTATTTCCACACAAAAAATCAGATTATTTTACATTTATAGGATCTGCCAAATATCAATATCTGAAAAACATGAGGTAGAATATTCAAAACTAGATCGTTCGAAGAATAAAGGAACACCTGAGTGACTGAGACAAGTCTTGATTTTTTAACTTAACTTTTATGCTGAGGTGGGGAATTAATCCCTTTTCATACCAATTTTGGCATATGCAATAAACTCTTTTTTGAAAGCACTGCATTTACATAACCCCTACAGTAGTTTGAGAGGGTGTAGACTTGTGTGCATCCAACAACTGTTTCATTTCACCTCTAGGCTTCTCCAGAACACAGTATGAAGAGGTTCACACCATTTCCCCCAAATCCAGTCAGAGCTGTACACAGCACCCCACCAACCTGTAGGAATCCCTAGTTGCAATGGCGACATGTCGCAGCTACTGGCTCCTCATCCAGGAGCATTGTATGCAGGCTGAGCTGCTGCACCATTTGAGCATCCTAGATTTTTTTTGCATTTTCGCACGTCTTTGCTTCCCACAGCTGTCAGACTCTATAACCAGCACTGCTCCCCCAATAGACCAAATTCACAACACTAACAACTGGATTTCATACCATTCAGTTAACTGCTGAATCTGTTTCTTTTGTTCATACTGTACATATTGTTCATATTTTGTGATAATTCAACTTGTTTATATTGCTTCTATATTTTGTATGCCCGTTTAGATTTTATACCTCTCCGGCTTTACTTTCCACTTTGCTGCTGTAACAATCTCCCCCTGTGGGACTAATAAAAGAATATCTTATCTTATTTGTATTTTAAATTGCATCTTGCTTTCTCTTAATGAAGTAACTTTTACCTTGTATGTCTTTATGCCTTCATGCATGCTCTTACCTCATATCCTGCTAAGCCTGGATCCCCTTGTTGGCCCATTCTCCCTGGAGCACCCTAGGAACATACATCTTTAAATATATATTTAGTTTAATATAAACAAGAAACAATTTCATCCTCTCCTTCTTCAGGGGTCTTACCACTGGTCCAATGGTTCCTCTTGACCCCTTTGGGCCAACAAATCCTGGTTCTCCCAGTTTTCCAATTGGCCCAGTTTCCCCCAGGTGACCTTGATGACCCTTGCTGCCCTAGAGAGAGGCCATCATGGAGCAAGTATTCAATGAGTGCAAAGTCACAAATCTGCCCAGTCACTGATCAGCTGCATTGAGGTTGTTTGACTATTCAAATTGCTGTCTGAAGAGCAGTTCCAACGTTATGCCTTTGGAGGTCAGCGAACTAATTGTTTGTTTACCAATATGGCAGTCAGCCATTAAACTCTCCAAGCAAGTGAGAAAGCAGCTGGACACACATCTGAGAGTAAAAGACATATTTCAGTGGTGAGTGCACTGACAAACCTTTTCTCCTGGTTTTCCTCTTTCGCCAATTTTGCCAGGTTTACCCTCCTGACCCTAATGAAAGAGAAAGGGGCAGGCTGTTTAAGCAGACAGAGAGAGCTGTGTTTTTAAGGCAAAACTGAACAGCAGGCGGATTGATAGATAGAAGTTGTCTATTAGCCGACTTACTCTCACACCTAACAGCCCAGGGTCCCCAAGGGGTCCTTCCTTTCCTTTCAGTCCGATTGCACCCCTGTCTCCTTTACCACCCTCTGGACCAGGTTCTCCTTTTTCCCCCTGACAAAAACAAGTATGGTGAAACCTACAGAATAATATAACTTACTTACAAGTAACAACATATATTTCAATTCCCAGGACAGGATTCAAGAAAAAACAAAACTCCACTGACAATTGATTTTGTTGGGGACAGAAAGTTTAGATGAATACAAATGTGATTCATCCAAAGCCAATGTAGTCACACATGTAGCTTCAGCACGAGGACCTGACCTCTTCAATATCTTCAGGGTACTACTAGTCATTTAAAATGATGAAGTTATTGTATTAAATCCACTAAAAACAAGTACCCAATGTATCATTGTGCAAACTGTTAAACATTTTGAAAAAACCCATTTGAGTCCCCATTTATTAACTTTGTGACTGTGTTTGATGAAAATTGTTTTGTTTGTTTCCCAATGACATAAAAAACAACCTTTTTCCCCTCACTTATCCTTAGAATATTATTGTCATTGGAATGTTAAATTTCCCCCAAATAAGTGCTAACAAATTTGCAGGTGACTACTATTTTTATTACTATGCATTAGAGTCCATCAGAGTATTAGAGAGGGCAGCACGGTGATGCAGTTAGCACTGTTGCCTCACAGCATGAAGGTCCTGGTTCGAATCCCGTACCAGGTCCTTTCTGTGTGGAGTTTACATGTTCTCCCTATGTATGTGAGGATTTCTTCCAGGTGCTCTGCTTTCCTCCCACCATAAAGAAATAAAAAATAGAGAAAAGAAAAGACATGCGGGGAGGAACTGCAGATGTGAATTAGCTTGAAGCTATAATCTGGTGCGGTGCATTGAATAATGACATAACATAAAAAGCTGCCCATGGTACCTTAAAAAAACCCTTATACACTCAGTTTCCTTTGTCAGCTAACCAAGATGAAATGGAAACAACCGTCTTCCTGCAATAAGGCTCAACTGTGGGCTACAACAAAATTACTCTTGAGCTGTAGTTTTTCATTCAGTAGCCATAGCAGATTTACAGCCAGGAAACCTCTAGTGGTCTACTTTCCTAACAGAGGCTAACCTGCACAGACTTGAGTTGTACAGATACTGAGGCCTAAACCTGACCAGTCCACCTCATGCAACATTAAGTGCTCTTGTAAGACACCTCTTAGCCAAAAGTTGTTTGTGGATCTGCTTGCCATACTTCCCGGCAGATTGGCTCTGAGTTAACAGGCAAACTTATTGTGCTTCTTTGAATTGTTTTTTTTCTTTCTTCCTCCCTTTCATAAGGCTTGCCAGACAGTAGAGCTCTTAAAATAGGACCGGTGTCTGTTTTCACTAAGCATCAAGAGAATGCCTTTCCAACTGTGCAAAGGCCAGCATCTCATAAGCAATCGACTTTGTCTTGACAATGTCTAGCGGCAGTTCCACTAAACTATAGAGTTCATTGGGTCCAAGCACATACAGCTTCAGAGCAGATTTGATTAGCAATGAATTCAGGCTTACTACTGGGCAAAGTTACTTTATATGACACCGTAAGCCATCTTTTATTTGGTACGCATGCTAATGTCAAAGTTTGGTCAAATCCTTTTTTTACGTGTCAGTTAATTCAAATCTCTTCAGTCAGAATTGTGGGACAATTGAATCTTTTAGATTTATGGTCATGCTGAACCCAATGATGTGTGTATATAATGTATGCAATTTCTTATAAGCATTTTTCACACCTTGGCTCCATCAGGTCCACTCAGTCCAGCCTCCCCATCAATGCCTGGCTCACCCTGATAAAGAGAAGATCATCATGTTGGGGGACATCATTTTAAAATGTCACAAAAGAAGGCAGAGCAAACAAAGAGCCAGATGATTGTTCCAGAGCAGCAAGCCAAACCTTTGCAAAATAGCACCCGAACTGATTTTGAACACTTGAGAAAGGGAGTTGTTTGATATATTTTATCTTGTAAGTGGCAGGTCCTCTTTCGAGGTTTTTCAAATGTTTGTCATGATAAATCCACTGCACCTAAACTAGTTCAAACATTTTAATCCATTTATGGATACATTTTTGCAAAACCAACACCAAGTCTCAGCAGATATGTGCAGAAGTGAATTATGGGATACTTACCCTCTGGCCCATCAAACCCTGCTCCCCAATGTTTCCAGCTTGACCTATGGAACCCTGTCAAGGGACAGAAATATAAATGTAATGGCTCTGATGATTTCTTCATGGTGTGTCATCTACAAACACACATAGACTGAGACTTTATTGTCCCCAAGAAGAAACTCCTTTCCAGAGCACCGTACACAGACAACTGTACACACAACAGCACACAATAAGAACAAACAATGACAGACAATAGGGCACACTAAGGCCTGCTCAGTGAGGCATATCGTTCAAAGCATAAATTAATTGAGTCAGTCTTTTAAAGTCCCTCAGAGACCCCACCTTCTCTCCATGTTCACCAGGTAGTCCCTGTTCTCCGACCTTTCCTGGTGGCCCCTGTTGGAAAAAAAATGCTTCAACATTCAAAGCCAGAATAGAGCCGAAGCTCACAATAATGTGTGACATAAGTGGCATGCAAGTTGTGTGTTGACACTCACCTTATGACCCATCTCACCTAGCGGTCCGATTGTTCCTGGTGGACCTGTAGGTCCCTGCACATCAATAAGAGATGCCCATCTTTAGACTACAGTTCACAATTGCTGGCATATATTTGAGAGTGACAATACAGCAAAAAAAGATGTGAATAACAAAATGAGGAACAAACACAAAGTATGCATTTGTAGAGAGAGACGTTGATCCTAACAGCCGACAGCCTTCAGAGGACTGTGCCAAAGCCACAGTAAAGAATTGAAATGGGCCCTGCCATGAAAGAAACACATTCAGGCAGCAATAAAGCTGCCTCTCCAAGAAGAAGATGGTGTAACTCAAATTGACTAAGACTCACTCTTTCTCTACTTGTGTCAAAAAGCCGTTGGACAGAAAGAGAGGAAGGGATTAGGTTCTTCAGGGCTCAACAACCCGAGGGATTTCTTTGTTGGACATTGTATAAGAAGTATAACATTGACAAACTTACTAAATTTGCAAGTCTAAAACAAAGGTATATGGTAGGTGCTCAGGGGCTTAAGACCCATACATATGTGATATTGCATCTTAAGATTTTTTTTCCAATCAAACATGACAGGAAGTTTTACCAAGGAAGCAGAATAAAGATGGTCCAAATAAGTCATGAAGCCAACCATCTCATATTAAATATACATCCCACTGTTAGAGCTGTTTAAGGAGCAAACTTGTGACCAGATGGTGGCCTGGTCACATCTCTACTCTGGCTGGGAGAATGCTGTTGGGGGAAGTTAAGGTATACACTGTGCTAAAGGGCACATTTAAGTGGGCTTGGTTGTCAGCCAACAGCAGAAAACCTAAGAATTTAAGTACAAACCAAGTTCCAGTTGTTAAACTCTGTACCTATGAAGGTAAGGCAGGGTTGTGACAAAGAGAGAATAGGCATGGCAAGTCATTTTACCACTGAGATTAAGAAAACAACCTACACCAGACAGTCATTTACCCAAATACCATAACTCACTGGTTCTCCTACTATTCCTTTGGCTCCTGGAGGCCCAGAAGGTCCTGGAATACCCTGGAAATAAGACATAGCTTTAGTACATACACTACAACTATTCATGAGCACATAGATCCATACTGAAGGGGTACAACACCCACTAGAATAACAGTATACTGCACAAGCCTCTCTTATCCTTTGGTGAACGCCGTTCCTCAAAAGGTGTCCACCCAAAAAAATTCAAACTGATCTAAAAGAGACCTCTGTTTCCCCAAACACTTACTGGAAATCCATTGGGTCCGGCTTCCCCTGGTTCGCCAATCTTTCCCTGCAGCAATAAAACACAAACAGGAAGACAAGTTGAATGAGCAACAGGTGAACTGGTCGGGAACTCGTCCTGTGTAGTCTGTTGTTATATAATCTCGAATTAACCTGGTGTATGTAAAGTCAGCACAGGACAACATGATGCTCAATAATCCAGATATGGAAATCCCAGAAAGTTGAATCAGTTTATCTATACACAATTATAAAAATGATTCCTTACACTAGACCCAGATGTGTTTGTACTCATAAAAAAAAGCTGGAAGAGGTACATGAGTTCAAATATCTAGGGATCATTATGGATTTGCAGCTCAGCTTTAAACAAGTGAAAAGAACTGAGAATAGAATCAAATTTAACCCGTCTAATTATAGATACATTAGAAATAACTTAACAGTTGAGTCATACAAATTTACCTTTAATGCAATGATTATGCCACACATGACTCATTGTTATAACAAGTTGGGCTCTGGCATATAAGTCCACACTAAAGCCTATTGAAACTGTTGATAAACAAGCACTAAAAGTTTGAGGCAAAAATCCCAGTGTGTACCAGCATTGCAGCATTTTGAAGAATACGATATGCTGAGCTAGGGAAACACAGTAAAATATGCAGATTCTATCTTGATTTATGAAATCCACATTGGTCTAGCTTCACCTTCTCTAAAGGAGTTCATAAAGAAAAACTCAAACAGGTTAAGAGATAACTGTCTAGTTCCAATTAGAAAAAGTGCCTTTGGTTAGTCAGTGTTTTAATATTGAGAAAAACATCTTTTCAGGCTCAATAATCCAGGTAGCCAACAAGGTATACATACTGGACTGAGAGCTGAGGAAGGCATTCAGTGGCATGTTGAAACGTACTCACGTTTTTGTTTTAAACATATGTCCAGATGACCTGATTGAACTATTTTGACCTTTTTAATATTGAGCTTTGGAGACCTAGAACACAACATCAATTGCCATAAGGGATTTCCCAACACTTGTTTCCTTCTCCCCAAATTCTAAAATGTAGTTACTGGATAATCAAAACTATTCCCATAACCTACCTCAAAACCTTTGAAGGGTGTTATACAAATTTTATAGGTGGGGGTGTATTTCTTGTGTAAGGACTTGTTTATTGTGCAAAGTGAGTTTCAAGTGGGCTTCTCTGTTCTGTTTACATGTACCAAGAATGATGTGAACTGGACAATCTCTTATAACATCTGCTTGAAGTTATGCTAAGGGCTTGCTATTGTATAGAATGAATTTTAGGCAGTATGGCTCCTAGCATGTGCCAAGTAGTATTGTTATTATGTAGAGGGAGTCTCTGGTTATTGTATAGAATGAGTTTTAGGTAATATGTGCTTTTATTTCGCCAATGGAGAATAGATGAAAATTAGCCTGGAGGGTAAATCTGACATATTTACATTTGACTCTAGACGTTCAATGATATGGTAAATGGGCCTGTTCATATGCAGTACTTTTGTAGTTTAGTGACCACTCAAAGTGACCACTGCTGAGCCACTGCGGCTCTGGACTGTCCCCATGTAAATTAACAAACAAACAAACTCATCTATGGAACTTCTTTATGCTAAATAGGCTAACAAGATGTATCAAACACCAGTGTCTTATCAGGCACTGTTGCAAATATTGTCATTAACTATCATAATAACATAAATGAGCCAAATTTCACCTACCATCTCTCCAGGGAAGCCAAATTTTCCTTGTGGACCATCAGGACCCTGCAAAGAAAACATTCAATAGACTCTGCTCAAGAACTTAACTTTGATCAAATACCCTCCAAGACTTGTAATTTTCCCCTCTGCAAGAGCTAACAGCTGCATGGATATTTAGGAGTCTCTGATTAAAGGTCCTGGTGTTGGAATCAATGTGAGCAAAATCTGTCTTCAAAAAAGTCTTAAGATCTTAAAAGTAGTTGCTGCTAGAATTTTTGAACACAGCAGCTATTAATAACTGTAATGATGTGGCACCAGTTTTTAGGTTTAAAATGTTTTCCTTGCAACAAGTAAAAAAACAGTACATGATGTTGGATGATTTCCATAGATTGCCAAGTTGGGAACCTGATTTGAGAGAGCAGACCTGAAACAATGAGGGATTATATTTAATTTGCACTAGAAACAAAAAGTATACAAATGATTAATTTCATATTTTCATAGGCATCATTAAGTTGCAATAAAAAAAAGTTATGTCATTGTCAACTGCTTATCCAATGTCAGGTCACAGATCTGCTGGTGCCTATCCCAGTGCTTATATTGGGTAGAAGGCTGAGAAATACCCAGCCAGTCTACCCCAGGGTAGGCATGGGGGATTAAGGCCGGATGCCCTTCCTGACACCCGCAGTGCGTTTAAACCCACAGCCTCTGGTTTGTTAATTCCCAAGTGTGAGTTCTACCCCTGAGCTACCATGGCGTTATAATTAATTATCGAGTATAATCAGGTTTTTTGAGCATGTTTTAATAGAATAATCTTTTAAGGGAATGTTTTTTTCAGGTGTGAGCAAGACTGATTTTACCCTGTATTTTATTCTGTAACGTAGTTTTTACAGGGCAGATGCGAGAGAAGTGGTTAACCAACCAAAGCTAGCATTGTATGAATGGCATTAACAGTTATGTGGTGAGGGTCAACATAGACTCCAAAGATGACTGATGACTAGATAACTCATCATTGTTAGTCCTTACCTTCACTCCAGTAGAGCCTTTCTCTCCCACTGGGCCATCAGGACCCCTTGGACCCTACAGAAGGATTAAAGCTGTTGTTGGTAAATGTCTTTGGAACAATGAGTCTTTCCACTGACTTATACCATACTGAGAATGTTAAAACCGTTTCTCATGTAAAATCAAGTAGTAACGGTTCCTTGATCTACAAGATGAGATGTATATGATGAATATGTGCAGGAAAATTGTATAATTAAACATAAATAAGACTTAAGATAATTTACAGAATCTATTGTATTGAAGTAGTAACAGCCTCTGAGATCTTTACTCCATATACTTGGAACATCCTAAATTTGGATCCACAGTAGGTCTAATTCACTGGTGAACTTGTCTCCATCCTTGTTCCATGAGCACACGCTTTACGGCTGTGCTATTCAGCTACTGTACACTGGGTATATTGTACCAAATGATTTTGAAAAGGTCATGGGTGGGCCTGGGCGCTACAGCTGACTCATCTTTGCCTCTTGATCTTGACCAATCTGTTCCATCTCAGGAAAGGAGGTTTTGTTCGCAAAGGTCTGAATAAAGTCTGTATGAATCCTCAGAAGGACACACTTTCTATAGAGCCACAGGATGGCACTACTCCAAGACAGTAAAGCAGGGTCATAAACAGCAGTGTATGATAGCCAATCTGAGGTCTAGAGGGTTTTCTGGTTTGTTATAGTATGGAGAGAGGTGAAAAAAAACATCGTCACAGGCTGCTCATCTCCTGGCTTTGCTGGGAAATGTAAGTCGGTCATTTCATCTGGAGCAGAACCTTCTATCAACAGTCCAGTCTACATTTGGATTGAGAGAGCCATGGTTGGGCTAGCTTCAGCCATAACCTCATGCAATGTTGGCTGGATGATTGCCCACCAACTTCACTTGCATTGCATCACTGATTCCGTGTCAGTGCTGAAACATGGCTGTGAGTGGTTTGATGATAATGAGTCTCTTAGGAACTGTAGAGATGGATTACCTTTACCCAATTCAGTTTGATCAGCTGGGGGAGGGGGTTTTGACAGCATTGAATTACAAAATGCTAAAGGATGTCTGAACTCCCACACTTAGAGGTACCATTCAAAGTCTTGTATATAAGCAAACACAAAATACATAATGTGAGCTAGGCCAGCTCATGTCTGCACTTTCCTTCCAGTGATCTGTATGCATGATATGTATTTCTGAGTCCACATTGCAATATAGAAGTGCCTGGTTTGTAAAATTTAGAAGGCCTGTTGAGCAACACAATTTGCTTACTAATACTATTTGTTTAAGAGGACATGAGATCAATCCTTAATAATGCAAATCTCTAATGAAGACATCTGGAATGGTATGAGAGTTTAAAATAAAAACACAGTTATATCTTCAACCTAGTATGTTGAGAACTTTCCACAATGTAATAAAGAGAATTACACTTAATCATGGAGCTTTGATGTAATTTTCTTCTATTATAGTTATTAAATATTAAATTTGCAGTTGTGCATGATACCAGGGGAGCCATGTAATACTGGGCCACAGAATGAAATGTCCTATAATTATACCGCTTAATCATGTTTGATAAATTATTCATTTCAGCCCAGTGATTTTTACTATGCAATCGAGGGCTATTCTCCAATGGTAAAACATCGAGTTCTTTAAAAGCCTGCTTAATATTGGGATTACGCTGTGCTTTAGGCAGTCGTGACCACACATTTCCATGGACAGGACCTTGGGGATGCTTATTTACAGATTATGAAAATAGGTTTGGCATGTTGGAACTATGTAATAACTTAGTTTGAATAAGAAGGGGCGGTGTGTGTGTGCAGTTCAGGGTTAATTAGGCTGTTAAGGGTCACTAGCAATTTAATACAGCATTTACCCACCCGATTCTAAAATATTTCCTGTCCAACTGATTTTCTATGTAGGAGAGTATTGGTAGGCCTACTTGTATTTACTCAAATTGGTGATATTATGCCAAATTTGACATCCCTGATATCGATAAATAGTGTGACTGGTTGCAATACTACAAGCAGGCATACCGAATGTTACAAAATAGAGTGGTATGGGGGTAAAGACTAGGTTAGGAAACCCTAGGCAATTACATCATGTCCTATTGGTAAATAGAAAAAAGCATTTTTACTTTTTTATTTCTAAAAATCTAAGTTATAAAACTTCTTTTTGCTAACATGGTTCCCTTCATTGATAGAATCTTGTTACATTCAAGCAAGTGTCTTCATGCATGCTCAAAAATCCAGGAAAGGAAATCGCAAGCGTGTAGAAAAAGAGTCCATTATCTTACCCGCCTGCCCTTGGATCCTCTGACGCCAATGACTCCACGTGAACCAAGAGGACCCTAAAAGTGGCAAGAACAAACTTCATCTTTATCTATAACTGACAACATTAAAAATCTATCATTTTCATTTCCATCTGATCTCTTCATCCAACAGTAAACAAAACTAAATTTTACAAGAAGTGCTGCTTGACCGTCATGTGTTATGCTATCCCTTGTTCATTTCGTTTATGCCACCCATTTAAAGTGTGCTCGGCATTTTAAGGGCAGCATGACCTCTGCTGCATTTTTGTACCACACTGTTTAAGTCTCAAAAAAACCTAAACAACAATGTTTAGTTAGGCGACACATGTGAAGTTGACATCCACATGAACCCCTGGAGTAAGGGTTTCCCAGCAGATCATTGCCCAGAGTATTACACTTCCTCTACCAGCATGTCTCCCTTTAGTGCATCCTAGTGCTATCACTTCCTCAGGTAAATGGTGCACACAGAGGTCATCATGGGCACTCTGACCAGTTTGAAACTACATAGCCCCATACGGAGTAGAATGCAACGCACTGTCTGCCAACACATTCTTCCCATAACTATCATGAACATTTTCTGTGACTTATGTAAAAAACTAGATGGGGTAGCCATTGTTGCCCAAACACCCTGATGATGGTTTCTGGTTTTCCTCTCCTCAGACCACTCTAGGTAGGTAGTTGGCACTGCTGAGTGGACACCCCACAAGCCTTGCCGTTTCAGAGATGCTCTGATCCAGTCACCTGACCATAACAATTTGATCCTTGTCAAAGTCACCCAAGTCTCTTCTTCTGCCCATTTCTCTTACATCCAGCATGTTGCCAATGAGAACTGATATCTAATCAACCCAGACCTTGACATGTGTCCTTTTTTGGTGATAGTCAACGTTATTCAGTTCATCTGTGACTGGTCATAATGTTTTGGCTCATAAGTGTATACAGTGAAATGTATCCCCTCAGGGACTTCAGTATGCTTCATTGCAAATAAATCAATTGAAAACAAAACTGCTGACTATGGCACACCCTTGGTATACACAGTGTGCTTTAAAATATATCTTGGCAAAGTTGTTTTTTTCGATTCAACTTTTTTTTTCAGAAGATTGTCAACTGGTAATGAATAAATAAAAAATCAAGGACAGGGGAAGATAAAGAGAAAAGCAAAGAAGAAAAACAATTGAGGGAAGAAATATAACCCGAATAAAATCAAAAAGATGGGCAAGTTCAAAGATGTTCAACATGACAATACATTTTATTTGCTTGAGGGGATTGCG
Organism: Regalecus glesne; assembly: GCA_900302585.1. Lineage (NCBI taxonomy): Eukaryota > Metazoa > Chordata > Actinopteri > Lampriformes > Regalecidae > Regalecus > Regalecus glesne. The sequence goes on from OMLC01042388.1 coordinate 14,864, forward strand.
GTTAAACTATAAACACCCGAAGTTTGTGAACAGTAGATGATGACCAAAGTGAACTCACTGGTATCCCTTGGGGTCCAGTGGGGCCACCCTCTCCAGGAGCTCCTGGATGACCCTGATGGATATCAAAGTTTAGCTCTAAATCAAGCATATCTATATCATTATGTATATTTTAATCGCATATCCGTAACTTGTAATAAATTAATACCGTACTTCATATAATCACAGATTATCTCCTCACTTGATGGCCACTCTTTGATCACATTTGACCAACACAGAGGTGTTTTAATACACTAATGTGTTCTCAGTTCAGCCTTTCCACATCTTTCACATCACATCCTGTACCCTACCCATATAATGTTGAACGCCCCCTGCCCCAATGGGAGGAGAGACGGGGTCCAGACTTACTCCTTACCATCGCCCCCTTTTCCCCTGGTGGTCCGGGGAGGCCCGTTTCCCCTCGATCCCCCTTGAAGGAGAAGACACCAACTTTTAGTTTGCTGTCATATGACACATAGACAAGAATGCTACCACAGAGCCAAATTAATATAAATGAGAATCCATGCTGCTAACCTTTTCCCCAGCGATGCCTATCTCTCCAAAAGGCCCAATGAACCCCGGGAGGCCCTGAGGAACAAGAGGAAAACACGCTCTGTATTAGTTTAACTTAGTGTGCATGATTCCATTACTGCTGTTGTACTTTTTTTAAATTTTATTAGAATCGGCTACAGAGGTATGTGGCATCAGCAAACAAATGCATGCACACATAAACAATAACACACAAACACACACACCAAATATAAACCAGGAGAAGAGAGAGAGAGGGGGAGAGAGAGGCGAAAGAGAGAGACAATGAAAGAAAGAGAGAATCCTTTACCCTCTCGCCAAGCTTTCCGACCTCGCCAGTTATCCCAGGCTCGCCCTACAGCAGAGGAGCTAATTAGCATATCAGAAACTTACTCATGGCTTTTTTTCCTTTTAATGTAGATCAGTCAAAATGTACTCAGAGGCAGATTCCCCTGTGGTAGGGGAGGATTAACATCTAATTTACACATTTAGACTATACATTATCATCAAAGAAAGCACAGAAGAGCGTGTTCAGTTAGCGAGATGACATTGATTCGATGGTGGGTGCATGCTTATTAGATCTGACCTTGGGTCCATCTGGGCCTGTGCTTCCCGGGAACCCTTGCCTCCCAGGTCTACCCTGAACAGAGAGTGAAAATTAGACATAGGACTGGACTCAAACAAACTCAGACAAGAAAAAAATCCCAATGTAGTCTTTCATTAAAGTCATGATGACTTCATTTAAGTCTGTGATGTTGCTGTATCCTAACCAGTCTTGGTACACAGCAAACCCAATGACTGCTCAAAATAATATTTCTTTAGATAATTCAATTATTTTTTTTAAATCCATCAAAGCTAAACAAAGAGCAATTGCAGTGTCAAGGGCTCCTAAATAATCATGAAGGTCATTGAGTCATTTGTGTTTACTTTTAGCAAATAGCTTGCAAACTACACTCTAGGAGATGGCAGATTAGACACAGCCTTTGCTGCTGCAGAGACTAAAATTTGGCTGAAGGGTTGGATTAGTCTGCTGCTATTGTTCAGACCTGGGACTGATCCAGCCGAACACTTTATTTAGATAAAGAGGCAATGATAAACACAAGTAGGATAGGTCAATGCCAGTAAACTGAAAAATAAGATCAAAAGTGACCAAGTCATCAATCTCATCCACCCAGGGTTTGTAACCTTTAATGGGCCACTGTGTCCACATGTTTATGATTACTTTAAAGAGAAATGCATGTTTGATGGATCCAGTGGACTAATAACTTATTTTCCTATATTAGCCACCAAGTCCACATCTTCTATTGCCATTACTAGCTAGAGTAGTTATTATTATGGGTGTGTGTGTCAGGAAATTACAAGCCTGTTGTTGTGGGTTCGATCCCACTGCGGGATATCAGGAAGGGCATCTGGCCTTAATCCCCCACATGCCATCTAGGTTCATGTCTAACCCCACAAAGTGGGGAATAATTGTAATGGGTAAAACTGACCTTTGTTTATGGTATTTATTAACTTTAAAAGACGCAAAAAAATTTTTTACATATAAGCTAATTGACTATCAAAGAATACCTTAAAATAAATTCTGTAAACATATTTAGACTATATCAAAGGCATATTTGCCAATCGATTACACAAAGAGAATCAGGGCTCTGCCTCTGTTGGTAAAGAAGAAAGCCCATTGTCCTATAATCTATCACACTGGACAGGGCTGAGATTTATATGATAGAGGAGAGCATAGCATTTCCTTACCAATCTGGTGACATGAGTGCACACCAATTAGTAGGATGTTTTTCAGGATAGCCTAAGAAAACAATAGAAAGTTGCCTCTGCCAAATACTTCCTGCATAATATGAGTCATATCTAATCCACCAAAGCTAGATTTAAAAACAAATACACGGCCCTCTGGTAGTGTGCAATGTGTGTGGGTTCAATATGCTATGTTACTGTTCTTTCTGATTAGTCATACGTGACAAAATCACCACTCACCTCCGGTCCAGGGGTCCCAGTTGGCCCAATAGGTCCTTCATCGCCCTGTCAACAAAATGAAGTAAACACTTAGGAGGAAACTAAGCAGTGTTGTCCTTTGGAAATTTACAAAGGGGAACAAAATGTTTGTTGGTATAAAGATCCTAAAGTCAGTCACACCTCTTGTCCAAGTGATCCTCTAGGACCAGGTAAACCTCTTAGCCCAGGCTTCCCCTGTTGGAACCAATAATGATAGTCAGATTCCTCTTTAGTTACATTATATTTCTTGTTAATGGGGGGATGCCTTTGCACTGACCTTTGGCCCTTCGGGACCATTGTCTCCTGGTGGGCCAATGTCCCCTGGAAAACCCTGAGAATGTAAAGTTTAAAGTGAAAGACAAGTATTACCTTGTATTATATTATTATTAACCTTATACATACAATAGGGTAGAATATGACTGTCAGAGAGGATGATTACAGATCCTGATTGGAGTCTGCACCAAGTACATGCATGTGCACTTGCATATGAGTGCTGATGGTAAGTGTGCAGGGGCAGAATATGAGGCTAATTTACAGTGAGGAAATGAGAATATTTTGGTTTTGATCCTGTTTAAGTAAAAACCATGGTTCTGGTGAGAGTAGTAAATATCTGAGTGTATGCATGGATATTAATACGTTAAAATGGAATTCGGGTATGCAATAAGTCTCCTTACAGTCAGTTATGCCCCTTCATAATACTGAACAACATCCAATCATTTATAGTGTACATAAGCCTAATTAATTAATGTGGGTTGAGTGAAACGTGAGTAATCTAATTCTCACCTCCAGACCAGGCGGGCCAGGGAAACCACCAGGGCCATGGTCACCAGGTTTACCCTTTGAGATTGAAAAAATAAACAACTCAGGGTTATCATATGATGCTGAATTAATAAACTGTCTCAAACTAAAAAAATACTATGATACTACACAAAAATACTACACAAGGCTTACAGTATGGGTTAATTTGGTGTTTGATCTTGAAACCCTAACACTGTACTTGGCACTCAGGCCACTAACAAACAGAAATGTATTTAAATTAGGTGATTCGGGAAAAGATAACAAGCTGAACAGGGCCTCCAGTTAATGCAGGTTGCTGGGAGGTTTGGTTGTGAAGCACTCAAACTGCTAATTTATAGCAAAAAATCTGTTTTAATATACATTTTAAAAATGAAAGGCTCAATATTGTTTTACTATGGTTTATAAATTAAATATATTGTTATTTCTTTAAAACAAGAATGTCTGATCTTGTGTATCAATGGTCATTTCTCATCACTGAGCCTTTTTTACCCCAAGTACTTCTTTTGGCCACTTTCTTTGGTCATTGTATTCTTACAATGAAATTTGCATTCAACCCATCGAGTTGTATATGAGCAGTGGGGAAGCTACAGCACCCAGGGATTCAGTGTCTTGCTCAAGAACAGTTCAATATGCTTTCTTAAGGAGGCCAGCATTGGACCAGTGATTCTCTGATTACTAGATAACTCACTCTATCTCCTGAGCCATGCCACCCATGCTCTTAATATATGTTGTTGGATTTTTTTCTTACTCCATTGACCTTTTAGAAAGTTTCCAGATGGCTGCAAGCATAAAATCCATTGAGTAGTCTTCTACAGCCCTTTTCATCCCATTAACACACTCAGTAGCTTTAGTCTCTCCAGGTGAATGTGTGACCAAACAGGCTAATGAGAAGCAGTCAACACCCACTCATCACATTTCATGACTGCATGGCAGTCACTTATCTTCTACCCTCAAAAAGGTGATAGAATAAATTGCTTTGATAAATAAGATCTTTTAGCGTGACATTTTATTCTATTCATTGCCCTGCCCACCATCTGGCTGAACTGGCTCCCTTGTTTTCAGTTTCTATCAGTAAGATTTTAAGATGGTGTTTGGTTACATATGATAGGACAGAACTTCCTTCTGTCTCATTCCCACTTCAATAAGAACACTTTAATATCATAAAACTAATGCATCTGTAACTCTAAGGTTATATCTATTTATTTATTATTTTGACATTCTCAATTTTCCACATTACGGCACCACTCGGCACACTATTAATCTCATCCTCTGGACCGACCTAGAAACAAGAAAGCATTTTTCAGTCTGAGTATCTCCAGACATTTTTTTATATGCTCTTACTTTTACTTTTTTTCAAAAATAAATCTCTCTCTTCAGACTAATACCTGCCATGGAGATATTCCTCATGACTGATAGCAAACTCTGGATCAGCATAGCGCATCACTATGTCAAATTAAACAGTATTGAAATATAGCTCTGGACTGATGGAAGTGATTTAGCTGAGAGGGTTCTCAACTAATGCAACCTTGACTTAGCCAAGGCCACAATATATAAAAATATACAACTTTTTGTGGGACTTTTAAAAAAGTTGAGTAATCACTCATCCTGTTATCAGCTTTGAGTTGAGTGGATTTGACTGTGGCTAGTTGACATGTGGCTAGTGTTCAGTCACTAGTTGGGACAAAAACCTAGACTAAAATTTTATTGGCTGCTCTTGATGATGTCATCCAACAGGCAGCTTTTCATCGACAGCAAACACACAAAGCAGACTGAGGTCAACATTAGACATATTGTCTATAGTCACAGAAAATAACCAAATTCCTGGAAATGATAAGTGTTCCCTTGAAATGCAAAAACCTACCTGAGGTCCAGGTTTTCCAGGAAGACCTGGCAACCCAGGAGAGCCTTGGACACCCTGTAAAATAAGAATACCTTCATGTACACATGGCATATAGATAAATGGGTCAAGTACTGGTCAGATATCAAAAAAATATAAATCTTAATGTCTATAAAATGAAGAAATACCTTGTCACCTTGAAAGCCACACTCCCCTGGCTCTCCTGGTAACCCAACTTCCCCCTGAGAAGAGGAGAAAGGACCCCATCAAATTGACAAAGGTGTTGATGAAAATCAAAGTGACTAAATATATGAAGTGATGCATGACTGGTCTGTGCTGACAAATGGCTTTTCCACAGGAGGGGTTACATGTTTTTCATGTGGTCATATGTAGCATGCATGGAATAGGCCAGTTACAATGCTGAGAATGACATATTCAGATCACCTTATCACCTTTCAGTCCTGGTTCCCCTGGGTTTCCAGGTACTCCCTAAGAAGAAAAACAAACAAAAACAGAAATGAGATGAATATGCAGCTCTTATACTTCCCTATTAACTGTTGTTTATATTTACTCAAGCTACAGGAGGGCAGTCAGAGAAAGTGTCCTTTGACCCAACACCTGCAGATTTGACTTACAGCCATGCGACTTGTTGAAGTGCCATCGAGCAAACCAAAGCTTGCAATGCAGACTTACACTGTAAGCTAATTCAGATGTGCCTAGGTAAAAGGAGTTTACCTCAATGGAAAAAAAACCAAATGGTTCACACACCAAGGTTCCTGATTCCCATTAAAGAGAATAAAAACCAGACAAAGAAACAAAGGAGAAATCTGGTGTTTTGCCAATTACCTTGAGTCCTGGAGGACCTGGTAACCCCATGGTGCCAACCTGGCCCATGTCTCCCTGTCAACAATAATACATACATCAAACAATAACAGAACAACTATAAATGCACAGACAAATCTCTCACAGTGTTTAAACCTATTTCTGCATGTAGTACAGATAAAGAGCAAATTGAGTAATTTCATCCCAGACCTGATGACAGACATGCATATACCAAGTGAAAAACCCCTTTGAAAATTATGGGGAAGCTGAAAGAAAGCACGGTGAAGGTAAACGAGTCCAGCTTGTAACACTCACAATCAGTCCGGGGACTCCACATGGACCTGGAGCTCCAAGCTCACCCTACCGGTGTTGGGGGTAGGAGTGAGAGACAGAGAGAGGCAGATAGACAGCGAGAGAGAGAGAGAGAGAGAGAGAGAGAGAGAGAGAGAGAAGGTTGCTGACATTAGATGTACACTTGACACAGAAAGGTGTACATCTGTATGGGAGAAACGAATATCAGATACAATAAACATATTATTTGTGCGCGCAAGTGTGTGTGTGTCCATGTGGAGAAAGATATAAGCATACATGTACATACATGAGGTCAGTGGTCACTCTCCCCATATTTGTGTTCTCGTGGATCTGTTTTCCCTCCAATATATTGTGTAATGATTTGCACCACCATAATGAATGAAACGCTGGCACTACACACAAATACACAGACACAAAACCCTGTTGTGCAAAAATATCAACCCCACGGCTGTGTGCCATGCTCACATCCTCTCCAAGAACCAGATCCAATAGGGAGAGAGACAGATGGAGTGAGAGCAAAGGAGAGGGGGACAGAGAGGGAGGAGGTGAGGGGCAGAAAGAGGGTAAATAAGAGATGGATGAAACACAGCTCAGTGTGGCGTTCCTGCTCCCCCCTCTACCCTCTCATTTCTCTCTGAATGAAAGAAGGTGGGTTCAGCCGAGCAGAACATCCCCTCTTCTGTCTGGAGAGAAAAAGGAAATGAGGCCTGGAGAGGTTCCCTGAGGTCAGCCAATCTCAACCTGACACTGAACCAAACCATCAAGAGCCATTAGGGTCAAACTATGGCAAGAGGAAAGACTCATGCCACTGCTGATACTACAGGTTTGGGAGTGAGCGACTGCACTGATTTTACCTCACAGCCATGCTTGCATGGGAGGGACCAAATGCTTCTGTCATTAAAAAAAGATCTATACGTTTTCTGAAAACCCACTACTGGATGTGTATTTAACATATTTTCTGAGATGATGCACTGGTATCTTAAATTCTGTCCAGTGAGGATTCATACTTGAGGTTCTATCTGTTAACGGTCAGATGTTATGTGTGAGATCTGACTTAAACAGTGATCTGTATACTGTGCTATTAACAGTTTTGGAAGCTAATAGATGGGTGTGATGTGTTACACCTCAGGGACTGTCATAAATAAGGGAATCATTCCAGTCATCACATGGTAGGACTCAGTAGGAGGAGTTTGTCACATGAATGTGGGTGTACATATTGTTTCACTTACTGGGTTCCCATCAGGGCCAGGTGGTCCCCTTTCACCAAAGTCCCCATGAAACCCCTAGGTAAAGATGCAAATAAAGGATATTCACATTAACAAAAGATGCAAAAGGAACTCCATGTTATTCACATTTCGTGTCACTCATACCACTTCTTTTTAAGATGAATTACCCAAGTGTCTAAGCGTAGCATTAATACTCTAGCTAAGAAAAGACCAAATACATAGGAACAAGTATTCCCCCCCAAACATAGAAGTTTGCAGAGAAAAGCCAAGAAAATCTCTACAAACGTGCTCCCGGTGCTTCATTCCTGGGAAAACAGCAGGAAATTCCACAGCCAAGTGTCTCTGAGCGACAGAGCGTGTGCGCGCGCTGGCAGAGAGCGCCTGGCAGTCCGGCAAACCAAGCCCCGGGACTAGCCTGGCTGGCTGAACAAAGCGGTTTGGCCCAAGAATTGCTGACGAAGTTCTTTTTTTTCCCTTTTTTGCTTGGCGTTTGTGATTCCATTATAGAAACAGAACAAGAGGAGTGACTCGGCTACGAGGCCACACGCTCGACGCGAGCTTGTCACCATGCCAAGGTCAACAGCCCGCTACTGCTTACCGCTGCTGAACATGCACACCCACAGAAGGCGAGCAATGTGCCTACATCTTCTACGATAAATGACCGATTAGTAGAAAGGTGTCCCTCACATCGTCTCTCTCTTTCCCACTGTGGAGTGGAATGGAAAAAGATAGATCAGATGAAACTATAAAGACCTCAGAAATGGCATGAGATAGGATCGTTTGTGTTCATTTCCAACATTAAGCAAATGTGGGGAAAGTAATAAGGAGTAATTGCTGCAAAGTGAAGCCCGCAGGAAATGTGGAAAAGTTTGTTTCTTTCCAAAAATGTCAATAACTGATTTTGGCTTGATCAGAAACACATGCTTCCTCAAGTCTTTTTGTTTTTCACACTGACAGAATTTAGGAAAAAGTGAGGTTGGTTGGACCCACGTCATTACATAGTGTCTTCGGTGACAGTTACCTCCAAGCTATGCAACTTGCAGAACACTGTAAACACATACATACTTGTATACTTTCCATCTATAAACTGGTGATGGGACAGGGGTAAACCACAATGGCAAGACAGTCTCCGAATCAACCTTTTGTACACAGAGCTGGTAATAGTGCTTAAGTCAGCTATTTCTAGAATTACATAATACGGGATCAAGCCCCCACCTTACCACAAACATGAGTGTGCACGCAC
>OMLC01042389.1:0-11076 GCA_900302585.1 Regalecus glesne
TTTATTTTATCAAAGTAAGAAAGAAAGAAAGGAAAGGATTCCCTTATCAGTCCCGCAAGGGGAAATTTGGATTTCTCTGCATTTTTGACCCAACCTATTGTATAGGAGCAGTGAGCTGCCAACATATGGCGCTCGGGGAGCAGTTAGGAGTTAAGTGTCTTGCTCAAGGACACCTCGACATGCTGTATGCAGGACCGGGGATCGATCCTGTAACCTTCCGATTGCCAGACGACCACTCTACCCACTGAGCTATGCCGCCCCCAATATAATAATACCACAATCTTCCAGGAATTACCCAAGACCGGCACAACCAAAATCAGAAAGAATCATGTATTTAAATATTATCTTTCTATTCTACCACATAAAGGAAAAGGTCAAATCAGAAATGATCAATCAACTTCAATAAGTATACCTATCCAGTGCTCCTTGCAAGTGCTCATGGGATACGTCAAAGTAGTAGTTGGTGTGCTCTACACTGGTGAAGGCATTGGAGCTGCCTGCATGCTCACTGAGGAACTGGCTGTATTCATTCTCCTTGGGATACTTCTCAGTGCCGAGGAACAGCATGTGCTCACAAAAGTGTGCCAGCCCAGAAATGTTGCCTGGGTCCGACAATGAACCTGTAATACAAATGAAAGGTCAACAGAAATCATTATTGCATTGGTGGTTCAGTGGTAGAATTCTTGCCTGCCAATTGGGAGAACTGGGTTAATTTCCCAGTCAATATACATTATATGTAACTCTCAAATGCACATTGCTTTGAATAAAAGTATCTGCTATATGAAAATTGAATTGAATTGAGACAGCTACTGCAGAAATAAGACAGCTTTGTGCAGGTTTGATCATCTGAGAAACACTGATGACCCAAGACATTATTACCACTCATAGGTGAACTGAATAACCATATTGTCTCCATACAGGAGCACATGTCACAGTGTACATAGATAAGATGGTAAGCAAACAATTAGTTCTTTATTATTATGGCCTGACAACTGGGTCGGAGCATCTCTGAAATGGCAAGGCTTGTAGGGTGCTCCAAGACTAGTGGAGTCAGTAGTGGGGAGTACCCGACAGCAGTGAAGGAGAGACCAACTGGGGAGAGGGTGGCAGATACCCAAGGATCATCGATGCTCGATGACAATAAGGCTATCCTGTCTGGTCCAAACTGTGGCAAAAGTCACAGAAATATTTACTGATGGCTACAGGATGAATGTGTCACAATACAGTGCATCACACCCTGCTGCATATGGGGCTGTATAGCCACAGACTCGCCAAATCGCCCATGACAACCCCAGTCCACCAAGGAAAACTCCTGCAACCAGCATTGCAAGAATCAGAACTGGATTTGGAGCAGTGGAAGAAGATTGCTTGGTCCAATGAGTCCCATTTTCTTTTAGATCACGTGTATCTGAGCACTGTTTACCAGAGTAAGTGATGGCACCTAAATGCACTGTGGGAAGACAACAAGCCAGTGGAAGGAGAGTGATGCTCTGGGCAATGTTCTGCTGGGGAAACCCTGGGTCTGACTAGTCACACATCAGACATTAACTTGATATGTACCACCTACTTAAACGTTGTTTCCGACCAAGTACACCCCTTCAGGGCAATGGTATTCCCTGAGGAAGTGGCTTTTTTTCAGCTGGATAATGTACCCTACACATTATCCACACAGCGAACATATTATTAAGCAATGGTTTGATGAACATGATGAAGGGTTAAGGTGTTGTTCTGGCCACCAAAGTCTTCAGATCATAATCCGATTTACCATCTGTGAGAAGTGCTCCACTAACAAATGCAATCCAATGATTCCATATCGTAACTCCCAGGACATGAAAGCTCTGCTTCTAATAATTTGGTGCCAGATGCCATAGGACACCTTCTGGGGTCTTGTAGATTCCATGCCTTGGCGGATCAGCACAACTTTGGCTACACATGGCGGACCAACAGCATACACTGTTCATATTTTGTAATATTTCCCCTTGCTTATATTGATCTTACATTTTTATACCCGTTTAGATTTTATGCCTCTCTGGTTTTGCTTCTCACTTTGCTGATGTAACACCACAAATTCCCTCCTGTTGGACTAATAAATAAAAACTCTTATCTTAACAGCATATGAGCAGGTGGTCATGTTTTGGCAGATCAGTGTATTGTTTACATTGTTTTAGATATTTGACTGTTGGCCAGATACTATAATTTGTATGTAATGGTCCTCGAAGAATCACACAAGCAATAGAAAGTGTTTAAGCAAAGTTCTATTATCTCTCATGCAAACTTAGTGTTTGTTTGTTTTTTCATTTCCCCGATAAACACTATGAAGAATTGCTAAAATAACTCAGTATTTTAGCATAGTTCCCATATTCATGTCAGAAGGGACCTCATGAAGAGGGTAAACCATACATGATATGCAATGAAAGAGCTTTACCAATGTGGACATCCAATGCTGCTGAGGACTTGTCTGTTGTTGGGTCACTGATTAGCACGGCCTTCAAGCCATTAGTGAACTCCAAGCCCCTGTATACCCGTTTGTCCTCGGGAGAGCGAATTATGTCAGTCAGTACCCTCTTCACAGCTGGGTCGGTCATTCTGAGGGGCAAGGATGACACGAGCCTGCAATGCAAAATAACACGTTTTAGGTCAAGTATCCATTTCAAGTAAGATGACCACTTGATGAAGTGTGGTTAGCCAAGGTCGTCCATCCTACTATGTTTATAATCTGATTTAACTCTAGCATCTGAAAATACCTTGCATTGTGGGCAACTTCTAAGAGTCCAAAATCAAATTTTTGGTTGGGTGCAGCATGCGGTGAGGACTTTTTTTTTAATTTCTTATAAGTACAACAGACAGACTGACATACAGATACATACACCAATACCAACTTTAAGCCCCAACTCATGGCAGAGCTCTCACTTAGAGAAGTTTACAGACTGTCCTTCAGGGTCTGAGTAGATGGCAGAATTCAGTCAACAGGACATTCAGCCAAATTCTGGATCAAGGCCATACACCTGACAACAAATCACTATGAAAGCAATTGCTGTTAGGGCTATCTTAGATGGCATTGCTTTTAGCTCCGGGTAACCTTGGGGGTGATGTCTGACACTGCTAATCTGGTTGTTGACGAATGAATTAAAGCTAGAAAAAATATATGTACTTAACTATTAGTCGCATCGGATATACAAGTTTTAAGTAGCTTACACCGATGGCTCAAAGTGATGCATCTCCGACGTAAAACAAATATTGTACCAGTTTAAAAAACGCAAATGTTACGTGAACTGCTACCTTTTCTCTCAATTACTGGGTACGTTTTTATCACTCGTCATTTTTTAATACAACATGCATAGCAAATCTCAGAACTTATAGATATCTGAAAATGGGATATAAATGTCATCCATACAGAGCAGATGCTATCAGTAGCTAGCCGTTTGGCAAATTAGCAGCGCAGGGGGCACTATTAAGCAAAAAGTGAACAAGTCACTACCGGTAGTAATTAAATGTATGGTACTGTGAGATGGCTACGCAGCATGAAACGCTGCTGTTGATCTCAATTTCACCATTGAGTTAGAAAGACAAGCGTCGACACAAAAATCCAAAATTTTCCCATGACCAAGGCAAGCTGCCGGAAAAACGTATTTCCGTAAACCTACAATGTTATATAACTGCAAAGCTAACAATTTACCTTAAGCTAGTTCGCCAATGATCCAGTTAGACCATGTCATGTAACTAGATTCACGTTAATGTGATTGATGTTAGCTTTCTAGAAGGTGCGGGGTTTTTTTAGTGTGGGAATTTAAAATATTGGGATATCAGTTCAGTAAGACTTACCTAAAATATTGTTTTAAGTACAAACGGCTCTCCGCTAGCAAAGGATATCTGGCAAACCGGGTGAGTCGGTTAATCCGCTGTAACATACTTTGGACCAATGAATAATAAACCCTTGCTCATCTCAGCGCCATTTTAAACAGACCAGTGTAGCTGAAACCAGAATATAATGTAGACTGGTGATTACAATTGATACCAAAGTTGAAACATATAATCAAATAAACATCTAAAAGTTACACCAAGATCTAAAACTCAAATATATGGTAATACATAAGTGCTGGAGTTTTGTCTTTTAAAAGCTTGTTACGGGTAAACGATAACAAAAATTGATTAGGTTGGTCTGCGAACGGTCACAGCGAGCCTTCTTCTTCGCGTAAATATGGCGTAGACAATTTACAACAACTGTGTATTAGCGCCTCTGATTGATCGTACCTGGACAGTGATTTTTATATTAAATGGTAAATAAACTTGTGATAGAGCACTTTTTTAGTGTAGCGACCACTCAAATTGGCTTTCAAACTGAACCCGTATTACCTGTCTTGAATATTGTTGTTGTTGGAGCCGCACTATCTCAATGGGTAGGGCGTTCGTTTTAGGAAATGATGAGGCAGCGGGTTCTAACCCACCGTGTGGCGTTTGGAAGTAATCCGACCTTAATCCCCAGAAACTCGATCTAAATCTGTGTCCAGCACCACCTCAATCATGACTCGTGGAAGGTTTACATGTTACATATGATTGATTAATTTCCTTATGAAGTGACCGTGGGGGTGGGTGCGGATTTAAAGCCTATCGATGGATTCGCGATGGCTTCGAACCCATAACATCTGGCTTGTCAGTTCCCGAATGAATGTATATTATCACGGGCCGACCACAGTGATGTGAAAGCTCTGTTGATATTTTAGGGGTAATTAAAGGTTCAAGCAGATCGGACTGGGGGCCATGTGGTGCAAAAGCAGTTTAGCTCCCAATACCAGCGGCGGTAGAAAAAAAAGATAATAATCACTACAATAATTGTTATTATCAATCAATCCACTGTCAACCGATTTTCCAATGTCAGGTAGCACAGTCATGCTGGAGCCTACCTCAGCCCTCATTGAGCAAAGCCAGGGAAACATGTTACCAATCTGTCTCAGAGTAGGTATTATTATTGTTGTTGTTGTTGTTGTTACTCCTCAGAGGAACCATCACCTTATCATGGTTGAGAGAGGTTTGAGTGTCTCTATGAACCTGGAGCTATGATATCTGGAGTGTTGTGCTTGTATTAGGATCTCCCATGACAAATTGGTCTCAGGTAAGGGACCAGACTGAGAATGGTTCAAGAAAATCCCATGAAAGAACCAGGAATAAGTAACAATACCCTGCCTGGAGGAAGCCCGGCATCCTCATCTGAAGCCAGGCCCAGGAGGAGGGTCTGTCAGCAAGCGCATGGTGGCCGAGTTTACCACGGAGCCTGGCCCGGTCCAGCCCGAAAAAACAATCTGGACACTTCTCCATCATGTGGACCACCACCTATAGGAAAATCCAGTGGGTTTGGGTGCACTGCCAGACCGGTAGCAGTGAAGGCAAAGGGTCTCAGCAGACCAGACCCTTGCAACAGAAGTTAGCATCAGGGACGTGGAATGTCACCAGCCACCTGATCGCCTCCCAAATAAGGTTCTTCAGGCACATCCAGCTGGGAGGAGGCGACGAGGTGGACCAAGGACCAGGTGGAGGGATTATATCCCCACACTGGCCTGGGAACGCCTTAAGATCTCCCAATCAGAGCCATTGATTTTGCAAGGAAAAGGAAAGCTCGGTGTTCGCTACTGAAATTTGCTACCTCTGTGACCCGACACCGGATAAGCGGTTGACGATGGATGGATGGATGGATCTTCTGGAAAACACTCATGGGAAAAACCAATATTCATTTGACAGTTTTTCAATTAGAGCTATTATTATTAATTATTATTAATATTGTTATGATCATCATATCATCATTATCATCATCATAAACACATTCATAAGGTGCTAGGGTACTTGAAAACTCATGAAACTTTGCAGGTGTATCAGAAGTGGTGAATATTGATTTCTGATATGAGCATGCAGAAAGCGTGCCAAGTTGTCCTTGAGCAAGACACTGAACCCCTAACTGCCCCCAGGGTGTCTCGCTGTGGTTGCACTCATTACTTATATATGATGGGATGGGTTAAATGCAGATAATTAATTCCACTGGCCTTGGTTGTGTGGCATTAAAACACGTACACATCTTGTAGTTACTACTATCTGTTGGAATTTAGGTAGCACTGTATGTATCCCTGGAAGGGCGTTTTCCCCAGATGAGGTTCTCTGACCCAGATAAAGAACATGTCAGCACTTATGATTCATCTCATCATTTAACATCAAAACATGGTATCAGAAGTAGATGAATAATACTAATCCTAACCCCTCTCACCCAGTCTCAATATTAGCTTATCAATTTCAGTATAGTAAAGTTAAAATAAACAAGCATACCGGCAGACACGGTCACAGCTAATGTCATTCCCCTCCCACTCCAATGAATCTTAGCGGAGACTGGAGTGTTAACTGGAATATTTTCCGGGCAGATTTTGAGGACTACAGTCTAGCTATGGGACTTCATGAGAAATCGAAGGCCAAGCAGGTACTTTGAGGAATATAATGGGCTCTGAATGCGGACATGTTCACATCATCATCATTGATGGTCACTCAAAGCGGGTATGACAGTCCTAACCTTGGATATTAGGCTGGATTCCCTTTGTGGAAGATGCCTGTGCATAACCTTGTTTAATTGGGGAGACTGGTACATAGCCAGCCACCGTGTGGTGGTTGGCTCAGGTATCTGGGTCAGGATCCAGCGGCATGGATTCCAAGACAAATGGGGGCCCAGTTCGACTGCAACCTCCTCCCACCTTCCCAGCATTTGTGAAGCTTCCCTGAAGTCCGCTGTTGTCCTCCGCTTGTTTTACTGCTCAGGTCTTAGTTGGATTGCTTTTTATCAGGGATCTCCTCCCCTTGACCTTACTACTATGTATCACTCTACCATGAGCATAGCTCCAGACAGCATTGCTCTCAGGAATGGCTCTCAGCCGTTCACTTCAAGGGAAGAATCTTCTTTCCTTAGTTGGCCTTCTGTCTATCTGTGGAGTCTGCAACACTCGTCCATCCCCATCCTTGTAGCCAAATCGTCACTGAAATCTGTGGATTTCCTGGTGAGAAAAAAATAAGAGTGGGAATCAAAGGGTTGCCTTTTTGTATTTATTAAGCAGTTGGATTTACAGAGCAATAGTTTCAGCACTGAGAGGGCAGAGTCTATCCACACAATGTGTAAACGGGGTCTGACCATGAATAAACAGATTCATTTTTATTCATACATTTTGAAAAAAGGATGATTTTGGGCAGGGATGATATCAGCAGCCTTGGAGATCAAGCGTCCAAATATGCTGTCTTGTCATAGACCCACTCAAACCTCTCCATCACAATAAGGTGAGGGTTCCTCGGAGAGGTCAGGGGCCTCCAGATTTACCTATTAAGTGCTACCGATATTGAGCCCTTGGAGCCAGTTCTGGCCCCGCCCAAGATGCCACGTCACTTGGCATGCAAGGTCAACGTTAGCGACGAGAATTATAATAAGGGGACCGACCAACAGGTTTGGGCAACACCACCCTGGCTACCTTGACAACGATCCCAACGGGGAACGCCTTTGGCCTGCTCGCCTATGGTCTACTTCCGGTTTGACCAGGAAAGACACACGACACACGACAGTGCCTAGCCCAAAAATCCCTCCAGGGTCCACCTAAGCTAATAGGGAAACGAGAACAGGGTGGCACAAAGGGGGCTGGCACCCTGGAATGCCAATGAAACGCTCATTGAGCTCCTGCCCCGCGTTTGCCGGCTGGGCCACGCCGAGGGATAGTACATTAGACTGTGTGGTGGAGGGGCAGCGCTGTTGAGCCCCGGTGGATACTGAGTCCACCATCTCCCTCATTTGACCAGGGAGTGCTGCCGGGCAATGAGCACACCCTCCCTCGCATTGTACGCTCACTGCTCTGCAGCTCCGTACATTGCCTGACGAGCTAATTGTCATATTGGGAAAAATACTACTATGCATCGCGAGAGGAGGTGCTATGTTTGTCCTTCAGACACTTTACCTCTGCCGGGTACAGATTTCAGAATAAGAACAAGAAACTTCTAAGAGATAAAATTCTTAGTAATTTTATTGATAGCTTACACTCAGAGAATAATTAGCTGCAGCAGCATAGTTCAGAATGCATCAGCCGCACACTACCATCCAGGTCTGTGCCCCAAGCTGATCTCCCGAGTGTCTCGGCGGTACCCTTTTTATATCTTAAAATGGGAGAAGTTGTATGATTTCAGTTCCGTCACCAGACTTTGTTTATCAGCTCTTTGTACGCTATGCGTCTGTTTGTGATTTGTATGTCCATCCAGCAGACCCTCCCTTAGACGTGGGTGTGATAGAGTATTTATTGTTCTTTATTCTAACAAAAGTATGGATTATGATGAGTCTATAGTCAGCTATGTACAATGACAACATGTTGCTTGGGTCAGCGGTTTATCTTTTGGTAGAAACAAAGATGCAGTTTGCAGGATACAGCTTGAGTCGGACCGTCCAGGGTTTCATCAGACAGAGATAATGTTTTCATTACTCATTTCATATTTACCACAGAGGGAAAGAGGTGAAACATGAAATCTGGCTCACTGGGATCGAAGACGCGTTTGTGTGAGCTCCCTCGTTGTTACCCCTTCATGATCATGTTGATATAATTCTGCTGTTGTTTAATGAAGCTGCGGTATTTGGGAAGACTCAGTCCGGCGTGTCAATCCATCGAAGCCACACAGTTCGCTACAATATGTATATTTGTTATTTAGCGGACGTTTTCATCCAAAGCAACATAAATTTGAGTGTGGATACAACACAACCGAGAGTCAACATTGAATGAACAATACGAGTAGGTGCCCTCAGGCAGGACGTTGTAACCAGAGGCAATGCACACAATGAATAGAAGCAGAACCCCCCCCGCGCCCATCTTTATTTCCATAGAGTTCATCATGTCAATTTCAACGGCAGATGTTTTCACGAAGAGCTAGATGTTTACCCTTCAATATTTAGAGGGGCTCAACATATCGAATGGAGTTTGGTAGCTCGTTCCACCACTGGTGAGTGCATTCGACGGAATGTTCACGTTTCACATTCCAATAACTTAAAAATGCCATGCATCTATTTCACTCGTTGTTGTACGTCGCTTTTGATAAAATCGTCTAGAGAATGAAATAGGTGAATTGGGTCGAGTAAGAAAAGGAAACATTCGCATTCGTGCACGCACATTCTTAATCTCCAATCGCCAGCACAGGAGGGGGGCTGTCAATGTTTAAATGAGAAGTGGGAGGTGGTAGATTCACTTTGCTCCTCCTTAACTCGTTTCCACAAAATAAACGTGTGTCTTGTCACTTTTTCTAGTGCATCGAGCTGTACAGTCAACGAGAGGGGACCAGACGCAATGGAGGACACAATAGGAAATCCAACCAAGAAAAAAGTTGTAGCTGTAGTGGGAGGTGGTTTGGTAAGAAAATTAAAGTATACGCGTTTTTTTTCTCCGCCTATGTCGCTCTTTCACAGCAAAATGTATTGCCAATTCAGACAGCACATTTCTAAATCTAATTTACTGAAGACAAAGTTTTCGTTGTTAAATGAATTCTGAAAAATAGCAACGAAACCCCATCATCGTGAAAAGCATATCCAGTATTCATATTGTTAGGCTTAGTTTTGTATCAGGATGCAATAATTATCATATCATAACATCCATTTATTTATCCCTCAGGTAGGTGCATTGAACGCCTGCTACTTTGCCAAAAGAGGTTTGGATGTACAACTCTTTGAATCCCGGGAAGGTAATACTCAAAATATATACACGTATATTTTGTCCCGAGTGAGCAATACTACCATTATATCCTTTACATGTCTTTATCTATATATCTTGGGGTAAGTTTGTGGAATATGTGTGACGACTCAGGGAAAGTGGCCTCTTGTTGATGTTTTCTTTGCTCAGTAATGCAGGTACAATCCCAAACTCCATCTAAATCCGTATCCGGCCCCACAATGTGGGGACTAATCATGAAACATAAAACTGACACCCCTTCTATAAAGGTTAGTAAAAAAAATCTGAATAATTTCAATCAGATCAACTGATTCAAATTATTCTGCTACATGGATTATTGAGCAAAAATATGTTTTCATCAATTTGGCCATTGGTTGCCTGGAGCCTGTATGTGAGTATTGATTTACATCACTATCACTTGACATGGGGTTTGCTAATTCACAGAGCTGACTTCAGAGTTGATTAAGATGTTTGGATGAATGTTCAAACGTCCTATTTTTTTACTTTATGTTCAGATAATCGGATTCAAGTTATTTTAATTTCCAGAAAAAATGAAGTTTATCTCTAAAACAAAAGCAAAAGTGTAGCAGATTGATTGTAATTTGAAGATATGACATAATGAAAAGATCATATTTTGGTCAGATATCCGCCAAGCCAAAATTGTGAGAGGAAGAAGCATCAATCTTGCGTTGTCCCACAGGGGCCGTCAGGCTCTGAAAAATGTTGGAATGGAAGAGCGGGTATGTTGACTTCTTCATCATCCATCTTCTACCCCTTTGTAGATATCACCGCACTGATGCTATTTTGTCAGTTGACTGAAGTGATGAGGTACATTGTCACACATTTACCCTATACATGTGTTGTAGTACGTTTTACAGTATACCACGGATGTCCATCTTGTAAACACCCATTCTCAAGCAGCACACCCGGATACCACAGCGGAAGCAAGCAAATACAGCACTTATTTCTGTTTATATGGATTCCTAATAATAATGATTTTATGTATACAAGCCCCAGGGATTCTTCCACCCTGGTCTGTTTGTCTCCAGTCTAATCAGGTGTTGTTTCTCTCATATATGATGTCATTAAATGCATTCTCTTTTGGTAGATCCACATCTGACACTGAGCATGTTATACATACCTGGACAATCTTTATGTTAGACATATTATTTAATTTTATTTTATTATTTTTACACTTGCATAACTTTTCAGCACGGCAGAACAGATCATGTCTGACATGCTTTTCAAGTACTTTTTCAATTACATTTTAAAAGGACGGTAAGACAAAATGGATTATGGCCATGACAAAGGGCATGGTTGTTACTTTCACCAGCATGGCTTTCACAGATTTTTATTTTTACCTTAG